>CAUYON010136964.1:0-37337 GCA_963573935.1 Arctocebus calabarensis | reverse complement strand
GACATCTTTTGTGTCTTTTGGATTACTGCTTGAAGTTCTAATTTCATGTTTTCCTCCATTGAGCTGATCTTAGTTGCTATCCAGACTCTGAATTCAACTTCTGACATCTCAGCCATTTGCTTATGCAAGGGATCTTGTGCTGTATCTACCTTGTCATTCCTTGGGGGAGTTGATCTTCTCTGATTATTCATATTGCCAGAGTTTTTCTGTTGATTCCGCCTCACTATTATTTTTCATTGTTGCCTATGACTGTCCTCAGAGTTGGGGAGGTGTCTGTCTCAGATCAGACCCTGGCAGGATTACTCTGTTGTTGCTGGATCTTTGCAGGGAGTGACCCTATGTAGCTCCTCTGGGACTGCCCCACCCAGGGAGTTCTGGCTGTGAGAGCAGCTCCAGAGTGTGGCACTCCCAGATCAAGCAGCAGGGCATGGGATGGGGCACTCAGTGGCCTTTGCAAAGGGAGCCCGTGCCTCCAGCAGTCTCTGGCTGGTAGGAGGTTACTGGAGGCAGGGCACCGGTCACACAGCCTCCTGAGTCCCTGGCCAGATGGGCGGTGCCAGTGTGGAGGCAGAGAGGGTAGGGGAGTAGGCATGTTATGTGGCTCCCAGAGTTCCTGGCCTGGGCAGGCAGGTGGAGGTCTGGCACTTTCCTGGTGGAGTCCCTGGCTGGTGTGGGTGGCAGTCAGAGGCCCAGCGAGGGGGTCCCAGCAGAGTTCCTGGGCAGAGCAGGCCAGGTGGTGAGCCTGGCTGCTGCAAGCGGAGGGCCGAGTTCCGGAGGGCGTGGATCAGAGCCACGCAGAGGTCCCAGCAGGCGGCAGGCCGAAGCCGGGTGGGGCACAGATCGGCACCACACAGTAGTCCCAGCAGACTTCCTGGCTGTTGCTGGAGGTGGGCCAAGGCCCAGTGGGGTGCCAATCGGGGCCATGTGGGGGTCCTGAGGGAGTGTAGTTCCTGGTCTCTGTGGGCGGTGGGCCTGGGGCTTGGATTGGAGCTGGGCGGGGGTCTCGGCGGGCAGCAGGCCGAGGCCAGGCGGTGCACAGATCGGCATTGGTTGGGAGTCCCAGCAGACTTCCTGGCCACTGCTGGTGGTGGGCCAATGCCAGGCGGGGTGCCAATCGGGCCGTGGGCATCCCGGCGGAGTGGAGATTCTGGCTGCTGTGGACAGTGGGCCTGGGGCAGATTGGAGCCTGGAGGGGGTCTCAGTGGGCGGTGGGCCGAAGCCAAGTGGAGCACAGATCAGTTCCACATGGGAGTCCTGGTGACTGCTTGTGGTGGGCTAAGGCCCACCAGGGTGCAAATCAGGGTGCGCGGGAATTCCAGCAGAGTTCTTGACCTATGCAGGGGTGGGCTGAGGCCTAGTGGGGCATGGCATGGAGTCACGGGGGTCCCAGCAGCATGTCTGGCCTAGGGACTGGTGGGGGCTCACTCGGGCCCCAGAGTCTCTTACCTGGCGGTCCAACAGATAGGGAGGGTGGGCGCTGCTCAAGTCCTCCTCCCTCAGTTTCAGCAGAGCCTAAGGGGGCAAGGGTGTCCTGGAAATTCAGAATGGTGGAAAACTTTAGTTCATTTTTCCTGCCTGAAGCTTGGTTTCTGGAAGTCACAGCTTGCCTCAGAGGTGACCTGCAGTCATCATGTCTCTCTCTTTCTCAGCTGGGCTCCCAATCTTCAGCTCAATTGGGCAGTTTCTGGAGGTTATCCTTCCTTTTGGACAGGAGCCTCTGTCAGAAGCTGCTTCCAGTCAGCCATCTTGCCCCTCCCTCCAGAATCAATTCTTAAAAGAGAGTTATCAGTGAGTCCTTTGCAGCAACCTTTCAAAGATAAAGGTCTAGATATCACACTCCTCACATTGCAACCACGTAAGGCTTGCCAGCATACATGCACACACACACTCAAACACACCAACAAAATCAAGGTATTAGGTTACTGATCACTGAAATCATTGGAATAGTTGTCTATGCCTATTTGGTCCCAGAAATCATCCAAATATCCAAACTAAGGGTATCATGCACACCAGTGAATCTGACTTACAGGAGGGCTTTCCAAGCTGCAAGCTGATATGGGAGGGCAGGGCTGAGTGGGCCAGTGCATTTGGAGTTGCTCCATGAACTGCTTTCTTTTGGAACAGTTCATCAGCATTAGGGCTCCAAGATGTCTCATTGTGAAGAAGTCTGCTTAGCACAGCATTTCCAAAATTTATTTCATGGAAGACTCCTTTTCTATAAAAATCATCCACCATTCTTAAAAAACTTTCTATCCACAAACTTAGAAAACACCAAGCTAAACTCTAGACTATTTTGAAAGGCAGTCTGATGTGGTGAGAATTCAGGCTGGTGAGAGCCTGGCACTGTGTTCTGGGTCTGCTTTCGACTTTAACTCTCTGTCATTTAAAAATCAAGCCACAGAATCATGCCCTACCTCAGTTTCTTCATTTTCTAAATGGAACTGATAATATGCTACAAGGCCACCAAAAGGACCAGTCGAAGGGGTGGAGGTGAACATACTTTGAAAACTCACAAGGAAGAACAAGTGAAAGAACTATTCTTTAAATGCACTGAATGGATGACAATGGATTCAATGAGCACTCTCCTTTGTACAAATGATTCCGGCTCTCATCTGAGCAGGTTTTGTCTTTTCAGCAGCCTCTGACTGAAAAGTTTCATGAATGCAGACAGCCAAGAGGAGCAGATGTTGAGTGGCTGCCAGAGGAAAATGAGGAAGACTTGCTGCCAGTTTCCCACCAAAAAGTAAGTGCTGACACCATTTTATTTAAAACCAGTCTTTTGAATGCACTGTGTGCTGAATAAATATCACTAAAATTTGTGTCTGGCTTTTCTGCCTTGGAGATAGAAAATGAATAAATGAGCTCAGGGTCCACTCCATCAACATATCACTTCCTGTGATCATGCATCTTTTCCTATATATTCATTCTGGGTAAAAATGAAGAGTAGTAGAAATCCTAAAGTTGTAGAAAGGGACTTGAGGACTCATCTCTGCCCTCACTCTACTTGACAGTGGAATAAACTATGACCCAACAGCTGCACCAGTTGGCTCCTGGGCTAGAAAGAAGACTTGGAGCTGAGCACAGTTCCAGCTCACTGCCATACTGGTACTCCCTCTTCTATTCCACATTGTCTCATGCCCTCCTTTCCAATGGTCTCAAAATGTCTACTAGAGACTCTCTAGCCCTTTAAATAGAAATCAACCACAGAGGTAGCTGTGCCACAACCCAATCTGCCTACCTGCTTAAATGGCTTTTCTGGAAGAGGACATATAGAATGGCAGATTAAGGAGAGATGAGCTGAATTAGGTTGTGTTCCTTAGACACAGAACCTGACATGGAGTAGGGCAGGGGAGGATCCTAGCCAGGATGTGGACTTGGGAAGGTCTAGCCTTGATCTCATTCACTGCAGGACAGTTCTGAAGCCCATGCCACACAGAATAGCCGTCTTCCTGTAAACAAGGGAGTTGCCTTCTGTACCCATGTCCACTAGGCATTGGTTGTGGGCCTCCAGAGAGGATGCTTAACTTCCTGGCAAGGTGCCTGTCCCCTGAATGCAGTTATCTGGAGAAGGCAGCTGTGAGTCATTACTTGCTACCCACCACCACTATAGGTGAGCTCATGGTGCAAATGGGTTATAGGGATCTGGTCCCATCACCCACAGAGTCTCCACAAGAGCAGAGGAAAATGTTTAGCAGTGGGGAGTAGAAAAAAGTTAAGCCTCATAACATTCCTTTGGAAATGGGCACTTGCTTGGACCCATCGGGCCTGGGAATAGGCTACTAAGTGAAGCCATCAGAAGAATGTGTTTGCATTTATCTCTTTTTGTGTTCATGGTCAGAGAGCTATATCTCTCTCAGATTCATATTTCCTTTAGGGTTTCCCCTGCATTTCAGTTACCACAATAAGCCAAGACAACCAGGGGAAGGGCAGATGTGATGTTATGTCCTGATGATTCAGCAACCGTCCCTGACCCCATGCTGTCCGGAAAAGTCATCCAGAACCTTCCCATTCTGTACAGAGGGAGCCTGGCCATGGCTAGAATTCCTGAAGTAAACATGGTATATGATACTTCTACATTGTTGAAGTGGAAAGTATTTCTCTCATCACCCTTCTCAGTTCTCCTTGGTATGTGAACTCGTGTTTCAGGCCAAATGAGTCACTAAAGATGGGAATGTTAATTTATTTGCACAAATATGTGTCAACACTACTCTGAAAACCAAACCCACTCTTCTTATCATACTATGATGAAAATATTAATTCTTCACCCTGGAGATAATGGGCCATGACACCCAAGCTGTTGCCTTGCATTTTATAGTTTGAAAAGGCCTTGTCCAGCTTTCTCCAATTAATGATATTAAATCATTTCCAGAGAAATGGAAATGATTTGGCCAGGAGCACAGAGTTAATTAATGGCAGAAACTATAAGCAGCATTCTTTAAAAAATAAAAATAAAAATAAAAACAAGCCAGGGGAGGTAGAATGGACTCTAGAGGAGAAATGGTGTGTGAGTTCTGGGTTTGGAAACCAAGCTGTGAATGAAGAGGGGAGAGAGAAGGGATGAAGAAGATTAGGCTCCCAAAGCAGGCTGGACCTGTAGCCAGGGATTTGAAGAGCAAACATTAGGGTCTCTTAACTACCTAGATCTTTTTCTGATCACATCTAGTGCCCTTTTCAGCCAGAATGCTTAAAATTTACTGTTTAGGATTTATTCCTTTGGGTATTAAAGATGTCTTTGCTGTGAGTATGCCCTATTAAAATGTAATGCCTCTGGATGAGATAAGTATGTATAATCCATCAGGTCCTCCAGGAAATTTGTTGACGGATAAATGACAGCTAGCTAAAAACAAGATCTGCGAGGAAGGAAAACAGATGAGGCACCTGCGGGGCAGGGAGTTGGGTGCCTGGAAGGGAAGGTTCTGAGAAGGGAGGTTTCGACACTGTGCTCAGGCCTGGCTCTGCCTGAAGATGGTATGTACAGGCCAGACATGAGGGCAAAAACTCTACCTGACTCAGAGGCTCCTGGAAAGCGGCCAGCGCTCCCTCACCCCTGTTATGAAGGAGGACACATGTAGATGGGTAAGTGTCCTCAGCCAGGGGCCTTGGGAGCTGGCAGTGCATCTTTGTCCTTTTGCAAGAGCTAGCTCACGCGAGACTATTCATTTCTCTTTTGCTTATGCAAAAACTCGATGAACGCAATGCCCATCTGGGGTATTCTTACACTCTGATAGGGACCTGCTTCTGCACATTGCAAGTTTCTACATACCAAAGCAGGTTTGACACTAAACTTGTTTTAGTCATGGCCACCATATGCCTTGCATTTATCTCCACATTTGGAAGATACCGTCTGCCCTTTCTATAATAACCAAAAATTTCAAATAGCTACTAAGTGACAGAGAGAACTCTGCCCCTATTTCTGTTATTGAACCGGGAATGCTGTCTGCCCAGGGTAGGCAGCCTCCAGGATGTTCCAGTGGTCTTGTCCTTGTTAGTGTTTCCTACCACATAGAGCATGGCTAACTTGGTTGGGCGATGGGATGCTGCAGGAAGAGTGCACATTCTGAACCAAGGTCACAAAAGACAGTGTGGTTTCTGGCTGGTGTTCTGGGATCACTGGGAGTAGGGAATGGCACATGTTACAGCTTGACGACTTGAGCAGCCCATGGAAAGGCCAACATAGTGAAGGCCTAAGGCTCCTTGCCAACTGCCCTATCAGTGAGTCATCTTGGAAGTTGATCCTCTGACTGTGTCACGACTTCAAATGACTGCACTCCCAGGATATATATATATATTTTTGAACCTGCCACCTCTGGCATATGGGGCCGGAACCCTACTCCTTTGAGCCACAGGCGCCACCTATCCCTGGAGATATTTTGACTGCAATCTCAGGAGAGACCCAAAAAACTATGAATAATAAAGGTTCGTTGTTTTAAGCCTCTATGTTTTGGGGTGCATAGATACGAGTACGATAGAATTTGGGATAAAATGTGAGGGATTACTGAAAACCAATAGATATTATTTTAGGAATAATAAAGATTTCTGAAAATATGTCACAATCCTAAAAGGTTTAATCCAATCATCTACATGCCAGGATGGGCCACCTAAATAATGTGTGTGGACAGGGGGTGTGTGTTTAATTCTTCATCAAAATGATAAGTAGATATCAAGGAAAAACTGCTCAGACATGCCAGAGGGTCTGGTATGGAAGAGAGGCTGTTGGCAATATGCCCGATAAAGAAGGGAAACAATAACCACACTGAGGGTCCTAGAGCCTCTGGTGACATTACTGTGAATCTCACTGACTTTTTGCTTTCCCAGAAGGTGGGCATACTAAATTATTGGGAGATGATTTGCCCCTGGAGAGGTGTAGCAAATTTAGTGAGAGAATGGTCAAGAAAGCATATCTCAACTAAAATCAAGAACTTGGCCAATTTGCTCCTCACAGGTAATAGTCCTGCTGGCCTCAATAGAGATAGCCTCATTCAAAGATTAACATTAAGTAGAAAAGAACCAGTATAGAACTTATGCAATGATGTTTATGGTGGGAAAGCCTGGAGGGAGTATCAGCAAAGGCTTGCAGTCAACATTTTCTTTCTTTTGATTTCATAATAGCACCCACTCTGGGGGAACTATCCCACTCTCATTTCATGTGCTGCTGATTTGATTACCAGTTTTTCTCTCCTACTGTTCCTGCCAGACATATGTGATCCAGATCTGGCCACTAACTCTTCATCTAGCCAGACCAACAGCTTCTGGGATGGGCATGTGACTGAACCTGGGCCAAAGGAGTCCTCTCTACAACTTCCCAGTCAGCACTCTGGGTCACTAAGCAGTGGAATGTGAGGGTGGCCATCATTGCAGCCACCTGCAGAGAGCTCAGGCAGTCAGTTGAGATCCCACATGCTCCTAAAGCTACATCGCCTTTGGACTTTTCATTGATAGGAACAAATACATTTGCCTTTATGCGAAGTTAGTTTGAGTTGTAGCTATCATTGTTATCAAGTCTGTACAAATCCATTCATTATCACAGAAAATAAAACAGTTCACAAAATAGTATCCTAGAGTCTTAGAAAATTGAAAGATGATATAGACTTTCTGGGGGGCAAAAGCTCAAAAAGAAAATAAACAAGGAAGATCAAAGAAAAGACTATAAAACAGCTGAAAAGTTAAAATGTAAGCTGGCAGAGCATAGAAAAAGAAATGGAAGAGAAAATGGATCTATTTCAAAGGAGAATGACAAGGAATAGATAAAAATTGGATATAAGCATTGTCACAGACATGGATAATAGGCCTGGGGAAATCATCTTAGAATAATAATTTTATAATTTCAATTTTCGTGTTTAATTTAAAAAATGTGATAGTAATTTAATGATAACTGTAGATGGTAGACAAAGGCCAATTATACACATAATGTACATGATTTATCATATATGTTATGTATGTATACTATATATACCTAATATTTATATTGTTCTTATATATCAGATGTTCTATAAAGCTGTATTAACTCATTTATTCTTTAATAAAGCCCTATTAAAATAGGCCTCCATTTTTAGACCCCCTTTGGGGGTCAAACAACCCTTTCACAGGGGCCGCCTAAATATATCCTGCATATCAGATATTTACATTACGATTCATAACAGCAGCAAAATTACAGTGAAGCAGCACTGCTTTTGTTGAAGGAGCAACGAAAATAAATTCATGGTTGGGGGGGGTCACCACAACATGTATTAAAGGGTCACAGCATTAGGAAACACTGACTTAGAGGCAAGTAGTTAAGAGCTGAGATTTGAAACATGTCGCCTAGCTGGGGTTCCTGTTCTAAACCACTGTTCTAGACTGCTTCTAACATGTGATACAGAGTAAATAGAGTCTTAAAATATTTAAAGGCATAATAAGAGAAAAACTTATGGAAATATTAGCAGTAACAGTAAAATATTACTTGGCATTGACTGGGCAATGCAAAATAGCACATTATTTTGATAAAAAAGAACCTATATCAAGGTAACTCATAGTATAAAGCAAGAATCTTAGCAAATCATAGGTATAAGAAAAAAAATCTGAGTGGCCTCAAACTTCTCTATGACAACTCCAGTGATAAGCTATATTATCTACCCAGGTGAAAATCCATATGAAAAATAATCTTGACTTTTTTATTTTTAAGTCAAATTTACACTGTGGGTTTAAGCATATGAATATATTATATGCAAATTACATTTTATTTTAAGTCCTTTGCTTCATTACTGTCTGTAGAAAATAAATCATGTTAAAATATCAATTATAAAAACATATGATCTCACTAAAATACAAGAAAATACCTAATACTTAGTTACATATGTCTTTATTTTATTACTTATTTAAACACCAAAACACATCAATAGGAATAAAGATTATATTTATTTTTCAATAACATTTTCCAATTTTTAACTACATAAAAAACTATCCTTTGATGCATGTTTTTCAATTTTGTTAGTTTGAAGGTAAACTTGTCAAGGTAGGAGGATAAAGTATATTTTCTTTAATAGTTAGTATTTGCAATATTTAAATATTTAGGCATAGAGTGAGTTTTCATTTTACTGTTGCTCCAGACTTCAAAACTCTGAGAGCTGGACTGACGTCAAAATATGGAGTTCTCCTTTTTGAAATAATTCTCAGTCTCTTAATGTTTATCTATAATCTTTTCTTAGAAATTATAGGTATATTTTGGAAACTTGAAAAAATTTTATCTGAAGATCAGTATGTTCATTTTACCTTATTTGTTTACATCCTGTTAACCTTTAGGTAAATTCAACTTAACATATTTTAATAAAAATGGCTTGCATAGTACCTTCATTTTTGTGACATTTGCTTCCCAATCTCTTTCTATCTGTGTCTGGATATCCAGAATAATGTTCCCTAAAGCTTCTTAAGCTTTTCTGAGAGGGTATTTACAGCTGGAGTAAAATCAACCTCACCTGATTGCTTTGTTACTTTGCTTTTTTGACTCTTCATTGCTTGAATTTTTTTGCATCAGCAGCTATCGTTTTTACAAAAACACCAGAGTGAATGCATATACCTGTGTTTAGAGAAAACAAAGAAAATCATATTAGCTTCTCTTAGCGAGAAGTAGTAATTATTCAGCAGTTTGTTTAATCGGAGTTCTCCGGACTGGTGATATCAGCCACTGTCATCCGGAGCAGATTCTACTTGAAGTGATTTGCATCATCCCTCCTAATTTGCATAGCACCATATGCTGCCCCAACTGAATCTTTGCACAGTATGAAATAATTCCTTTTGACAGGATAACCACTATTACAGCAGGTAGGCCAAACTGGAGGAAGACAGTAATCAAATTAAAGAAACAGTAAGCAGCCAATTACGTGTACCCACCACCAAATGCTGGCACGAATCTGTTCAGATGTCTGTGGAGCATTTGGCCGGGAACAGCTTGAGGGCCCCTTAGACTATTACCCCAGAATGAACCAGGGGCTTCCTGAATGAATTTATTCTTAGACTGTTTAGGCCATAGAGATGGTACGAAGAGTGCTGATTTTTGCCCTACTTTGAAACATGAACATTTCAGTCCATGCCTCCAAGCCAGAACGCAGAGGTTTAGGGCTAAGAATGCGACTACAATTAGGTTTTGCTGTTTAGCCTGATGGCCTTGTGCATTAGTTTAATAACCATGCTTTTTCATTTTAGTGTCAAAAGTTAATGTTTAATTATCTGACAGAAAAGTACCATTCCACAGTCTGGAATGTGGTACTCAGATGATCCTCCAGTCCTCTGACCTGCCCACCTGCCCACTGCCACCTCCTCTCCACTTCACTTCTTTGTCCTCAACAAGCCATTTTAGTAAGTTGCAGAGCAAAGATGTGATAGCATTCTGCTGGAGTCAAGCTGGTTGTAAGACTATAATTCTTTTATACTCAGAAACCTCACCCTTTCCTTGATCACCATAAAGCATCTGACTCCTAGGCACCCCAGAAAATGCTGCCTTTTTCTCCACCCCACCAGGTGTGTGATCCCAAGCAGAGTTGAGACTCAAGCCAAGCTGAAATATCTGAGATGAAAATTTGCTCTGGAAATGATGGTGTGCGCATCCTGAGAGGTCAGGATTCTATTGGACAGCTCCTCTGGGAGGGAGCAAAGCTTCTGTTCTCAAGGAGGCTGAGTGGGTCTGAGGGATGCCACTGAGGCAGGAATGCTTTTTAATGTCTCCTCTAGAAGTTAGAAGGGAAAAAAACTCAAAGTGTAATTGTGGGGGCTGATGGCTTTTTTTATAACCTGGATCCTTAGAACAGTCAATTAAAGTTTACCTGCTGGACCATTTTGCAAAACAAATCAATACCTCATTTATTAAAAATTAAAAACCATAAGCTTCTAATGTATGAGTGAAACAGCAGGGAAGTAGTGTAAGAACAAAGGCTTGGGGGATTAGGGGAAGGGAAGAAAATACAATGTACATTTCTGATTTTAAATATGCCGCAAAGTTCAGGTGTTGTCACGCTGCATGGCACCGCATTAGCATAATCAAGTTTGCTTACTTTTAGTTTATGAGGTAAACAGCAGTTAGGCCTGATTTGTATTCTGTTTCTTCTAAATCATGGGCTCCAGCTCTAAAAGCAGGAGAATTGTACAGAAGACAGAAGCTGGAGAGAGTAAGCAGGCCACTGTTTTCTTTGAAATGGAATAGGAAATAGAAAATGTGGTGGAGTAGAGATTTTTCTTACTCAATTTCCCATTGTGAATTGTGGGCAGGTTTCTCCACCCAATAAGCCTCCCCAGAAGACCATCTTGTTCTTCCTCTCTATCCCATAACTTTAAGAATGTCAATCCATTGAAATTTCACAAATGCTCCTGCCTGCCTGTGCATAGCCAGATCACCACTCATCACGTCAATATCTTCAGCTACCGGTTCTCAAACTTGTCAGTGCATTTGAATCACCCAGAGAGTTTAAAAGAACTCTAATGCTTTTGTCCCATCCCCAGATATTCTGATGTAATTAGTATGGGTTCAGCCTGGGTATTGGGAATTTTAAACTACCCCTGTGTTTCTTATGTCCAGCCAAGTTTGAGAACCACTTCCCTAAACCAGTGGTTGTCGGACCAGCAGCACTAGCATCACCCGGGACCTTGTTAGAAAGGCAGACTCTCTGGTATCATATCAGACAGACTGAATCAGAAACTCTGGGGGTACGCCTACCAATCTATGTTTTCACAAACTGTCCAGGTAATTTTGATGTGTGCTGAAGTCTGAGAGAAATTGCTGTAGGTAAAGTTTTTAGGAATCCACCAACAGTGTATCGACACCATCTGTGTAGCTACTGTTCATCAACGAAGGAGGTATCTTTTTCAGGAAGCAGCAAATATTACAGAAAGATGACTGGCTTTGGAGTTAGGCCAGACCTGGGTCTGAATCATGGCCTTATAATTTAGGAGCTGTGTGAGCTTAGCTAAACATGCAATTTAACCTATATGAGCTCAGTCTTCTCAATTCTGAAACAGTGGAAATTTTACCTAACCCATAATGTTGTCGTTAAACAGCATTAAATGGGATAATAGCATCTGAAATGGACTCAGAGTACTTTTAATCAGATCTTAGTCCTCACCTTCCTACCCTCTACTGCAGAGTTTAACAAGCAGTAGGGAAAGCAACAGAATCTCCAAGTGAGTTGGAAGTCCTCGCCTTCTTTTCAGTTCCTAAATATTCTTTTCTGTTCTCTTTTGATAGCATCATTTAATTTCACCTCAATCAGCAGCACCCCATAGGATTTTGCCATCAGTGAGTCCTGTAAACCAGGCACAGGGCCAGGCTCTGGCTATTGGGCTGATATAAGATAGCTCAACTATGGCCTCATAGGCTAATAAAGGACAAAAAGTAAGGTGAGGTCACTCAGACTTGGCTGAGTCCACTGACGGCATGTGCATTTGTTCTTAGAGTCACCCCAAGTTTTTAGAAGTAGTTACCTAGATAGCTCACACAGATTGCTTGGTATTCCAACAATTTCCCATTCTGAACTGTTTCAAATTTGTATTTTAATATTAAGAATTTGATTTCTTTTTATTTTAATTTCAGATTAATATTAGGGTACAATTTTTTTTTTTTAAGAAAGTGTCTCACTTTGTCAGCCTCGGTAGAGTGCCTTGGAGTTCTAGCTCACAGCAACCTCAAACTTTTGAGCTCAAGTGATTCTCTTGTCTCAGCCTCCAGAGTAGCTGGAACTATAGGTACCTGCCACAATGCCTAGTTACTTTTAGAGACCAGGGTCTCACACTTGCTCAGGCTGGTCTGGAATTCCTGAGCTCAGGCAGCCTCTGCTACAGTGCTAGGATTACTGGTAAGAGCCACCAAACCAGGCCTATTTTCATTTCTAAGATTAAGTTCAAGTTGTAATTGAGCCTTCACTCAGGGGCATGCTGAACACCCCTCTCATTGTGCACATTAGGTAAGATCCAACCAGTCACTCTCCCTCCTCCCCATCCCCTCTCCTTCATTTCCCCTCCTGCTCACTACAGAAAAATGCAAATGAAGACCACACTGAGATATCACCTAACCCCAGTGAGAACAGCCCATATGACCAAGTCCTGAAACTTAAAATGCTGGCATGGATGTGGAAAGAAGGGAACACTTTTGCACTGCTGGTGGGATTACAAAACTAATACAATGAAAAGAAAGAAGTATGGAGAATTCTCAAAGAACTAAAAGCGGAGCATCCATTTGAGCCAGCAATCCCATTACTAGGTATCTACTCAAAAGAAAAAAAAATCATTTTATTACAAGGAGATTTGTACTAGAATGTTTATTGCAGCCCAATTCACAATTGCCAAGACTTAGTGGATTAATAAACTATGGTAAATGAATACCATGGAATACTATTCTGCCATAAGAAAAGATGGAGACTACATCTTTTGTGTTTAGAAGGATTCAATTTCCTCACTAGTGCTTAAGGAAAAGTCATCCAGGGCCACTCCAGGACAAACGTCCATGCAGTATAATACTCGACAATAGCAGTATCAATAATTACCATCTGAATAGGTCATTACTGGTTAACCTCATAATCTCTTTAATTCCATTTCAGTCTTAACTCAGTGACAGATGGATAATTATTATTTGTATTTTATAGATGAGAAAGTTGAAGCTCAGAGGTTAAGTGACTGGTCTGGGGTCACACAAGCAGTAACTAGGGGTGCTGTCTTCCTGGAATCTTCACAGGGATCTTATATCCTAGTTGCCACGCTGCTATAATAATGGTAATGGTGTAACCAGTAGTAACAGCATAACAATATAGAGTACGTGAGAGATGCTTACAGAAACAGGAACTAGAAGACAGGCATTCTGAAATTTCTGTGCAAACACGTGCTTTTAGAACAACTGCTAGTAGTTTTTCTTCTCTATCCACTGCTTCCTCTACTACCATTTCCCTTTCCTCATTGGCTGCAATATTCTTTGCCCCCAGGATAATGAGATGGATTTCATGAGAACACCTAACCATATTTGACAATTTTAAAAGCCCTTGCTTTAAAAAAAAAAAGAGAGTAACCTTCACTGAACTGACCAGAAGGTGTCTAGAGCCTTGCCTGCTACAGGGTGAGCAGCAGAACAGTCACCAGGGAAAAGGGCAGAATCTCAGGACTCACCCCAGACCTTGGAATGAATGAGAGTCCTTGAACGAGACTCCAGGAGATTTGCCTGCACAATCTGCTGTTTCTGACAAGCTCCCAGGCTAGGCCAATGCTGTTGGTCTACGGCTTATGCTTTGGCAGCAGGGTTCTAGAACACGTATCTTTGCTACTCCTTGTCTGGCAGGCTTGGCTTTGGGCCTCAGTTCTGTGGCAGAACTAGTCATGCTGATTTCTATCCCATAACCCACACTGATTCCACCTGCCAGCACCTGCTAGGGAAGAGAAGGTACGAGCTGGAGAAGCTCTGTGAATCCTTCCAGGCACCCGTCCTGCAGAGGTACCTGGGGTTTATGGCTTTAAAGAGTGGTGCCTCAAGCTTCACAGAAGAAGCTGGTTCTAAGCGTCTCCCTGTAAGCACATGAGAACAGGGTAACAGTTGTGATGACCTGTGTTCAGGGATCTGTCATTCAGGAGGGTGGCTCCAGAGCTGCAGGAGGTAAACAGGGCATGTATGTAGACGGTTATATAGGCCATCTGCCTGGGTGTCACAGGCCTTGCCACCTGGATTCTGAAGTGTGCACCCTCTCTTTGTGCACATGAGTCATACTTCAGTCTTGCCTGTGTCTCTGTGATCTGCTAGCACTTGTCTGGACAAGATTACCTCTCCTTTTCAGCTGGGTCATGTTCTCTGGTTCCTGAGCTCTTGACACAGGATTCAGTGTCCTGGGTCTGAGTCATCCAGATATCAATCCAGGCAGTAAGAACCCATTTATTGTTGCTTGACCCTAGAAACAAAAAAGATGCAGTCAGAGGCACTTGAAGCTCTTTGGCCTAACAGTAGTTTATACTTATTTAAACCAGAACTTTGAATCATCCCACCACACCAAAATTTGTTTCTCCCTTATGGAACTTTCCCAACTTAATAAAAAGCATCATCTGTATAGTTGCTCAAGCTGAGATCCCAGGTTGAAGTCAGTCCTACAATCTTCCTTCTATCACTCCCACATCTAATCTATTAACAAGGCCTGTCAGCTCTACCTCCCAATATAGTCCAGTGTGCACACTGGCACCTCTACAGCCCCTGCCTCACCGTCTCAGGCCACAGCCATCCACGACTGGCCTCCCCACCACCAGGCTGGCACTCCATATTTTTGAACTTTTCAAAAATATTTCTCAGATTGTCATCATGACAATTCCCATCTCCAAAATCAAACCACCCAAATGTCTTTTGGAGAAAATCCAAACAGGGCATGATGAAGTTTGGCCTTTGTCTCTATTTCTGCCTCTATTTCTTCCAGTTCGCTCACCTCACTTAACTCTACTCCAGCCACATAGGGTAGTTCCATCTGCGGGTTACCTCACTGCCTCTTCTCTCCATCTGGAACTCTCTTCCCCCAAAGGATCATGTTGCATACTGGCATGAGAGAGGGACCCCTGGTGACCCAGCACGAGGAGGGAGAGTTGACCTGAGTGGAAAGGGGGGAAATGAAGAAGAGGGACATACACGAGACAAGAGAGAGGATAGTGTCAGGAGGACAGAGGCAGCTAATGGCTGCAGCCAGCACCTAAACCCTAGAAACAGCTTTATTTATACAAGGGTACATAAATCTTAACACATGGGATAGAGATCAACCTTAAAGAGGAAAAACTGTGTGCTTGCCAATAACAAGGAAAGTATGCATGGGCTACCTAACTTCTAGCAGGTGGAAAGAATGTTGTTAAATGAGGAGAGTGGCTGGGAGTCACTTCCTGAACGTTTCCCAAGCTCTGGGGGCCCTGCCACCCACAGGCTGCTCCCCACAGGATCACATGGCTAACCCTATCAAGCCTGAGCTCAAGAGTCCTGTCTACAGAGAGGACCCCCTTGACTACACTACCCAAAGCAAGTTCTCATATGAAGTAAAGTTCTCTAGTCTTGTTGCTGTCTGAATTGTCTTGCTTCTCTTTCTTACATTGTTTTTCCTTGTTCCTGTATATATGTATACACACATGTATATATCACTGCTCCAATATAGGCTCCTGGGAGCAAATGCCTTATCTACTTTGTGTGTGTATATATATGTAAAAGTTGAAGAAAATAGCAGCAGGAGGTAAGGCCAATGCCACCTCCATCTCTGGTTTTATTATTACAAAAATAATGTTTGTGATTCCAAAGAGACTACTAGAACAAGCTGTGCAGGTTGGAAACTGCCATATAAATGGACCCTTGCTTGGACCAGGCTTGGATCAGCTATCACTTCCAGCAGACTTGGGGCCCCAGGGAATGCAGTGGAGATGAACTGTGACTATTTCCACTCTTGGCATAGTAGTTTAAGGTGCAAACCTCAAAGAGCATGGCTTACTGATAATGAAGGACCCAGAAGCAACATGTGACAGGAGAAAGAAATGAGGTGGGATCAATAAAATCACTGATTTGCCCAAGAAAAGAAAAAAATTCTTTTCTGGCTTCATATTTCATTTGGGTATAGTTCCCCCAAGGTCAAAGCTAATGCCCACGTGGACAGGCAGATCTGCAAATCCTGTGTGGAGAGACTGAGCCATGAGTGAAGTTTACATTCCTAACCTGAGAACAGAAAGATCAGCAAACATGTCTCAACAGTACGCTGTGGGCTGTCCAGCTGCCAAAGGATGACAAGAAAAGCATGCAACTACCTGGGAGATAGAAACTTTGCTGACAGTGCCTTTCCTGCCTTCTTCATGAGGTCTCTTGGTTTGCCTGCCCTCAACTTGGCATTCCCATGGGACTCTCTTTTTTTTTGCTCATCTACATTTGTCCATATCCAAGTTTTCAAGGATGATTAACATACTGATTCCTCCATCTCCAATTAAGATTTCACATGTATCTCCATGTGAAATGGAGCGGAGCTTCACATGTATCTCCATCTGCCAGGTAGATATATTTTTTCTTAAACTAGCCTTATTGACACAAAACTGGTCGACAATAAACTTCATATACTGGAAGGGTACCATTTGATACATTTGACATATGTGTACAGGTGAAAAACCATTACCATGATCAAGGTAATGCACATGCCCATCATCTCCAAATGATTTTTCCTGCTTTGTTATAGTTCCTTGCAGCTCTCCTTCTTTCCTTATAGATTACATATTCTCAATTTATATAAAAGAGGTAATATAAAGGAGGTTTATATAAAGGAGACCCTGTGTTGTCTGGTTTCTTCAATTCAGCATAATTATTTCAAGATTCATTTATGTTGTGTGTATCAATACTTCATTTCTTTTTATTTATTAGTACTATTACATTGTGTAATAGTACAATTACAGTACTGTTTGTCCAATCACCAATCACAGTTTGCCCAATCACCTGTTGAGGGACATTTGATTGTGTTCTAGTTTGTGGCTATTCCAAACAAAGCTGCTATGAAGATTTGTGTATAAATATTTGTATGGTTTAATTTCTCTTGTCTAAGTACCTAGGTGTGGAATAGTTAGTTTCTAAATCTCTAACTATGCTTTCCAAATGGTGTACCAATTTACATTTCCACTTGCAGTGTATTGGAGTTTCAGTTGCATCCTTGCCCGAACTTGGTAAGGCCAGTTTTCTCACTTTTAGCCATTCCTGTAGGTGTACTCTTTAATTCAGGACATCATTACATCTTATATGAACAACTGCAGTTTCCTGTCCTCTGCCTTCTTCTTCCCTACCTTATCTGTATGCTATACTTTAAGACCATATTCAGGTCTTCCCTCATTTCTGGACACCCCAATGAACTATCACCTCTCACAGAATTTGCCATTCCCTTCTCAGTGCCGCATCCATGTGCTACAACAGACGTACCTGGCAGGTGGGTGCTCCTCTTACTACACTTATCATTTTACCTATCAGACTTTATTGCAATGGTGGTCTGGCTGTTTCCTACAACAGCTTGTTAGCTTGAGGTCAAGGGCCTCAAGCCTCAAGTTTAATCCATCATTTCATGCTCAGCTCTTCTAACACTCAAGCATAGAAGGCACTCACTAAGTGTGGCTACAGGATGGTGTAGCAGAAGCATTCATGTTATCATGAAAGGGGAGTCCAATATTATAAGACTCAAACATTCATGTTATCATGAAAGGGGAGTCTAACTAGTGTAAGACTCAACATTTTTTTTTTGTTGTTGTTGTTGCAGTTTTTGGCTGGGGCTGGGTTTGAAACCGCCACCTCTGGCATATGGGGCCCTACTCCTTTGAGCCACAGGCACCGCCCAAGACTCAACATTTTTTGCATCCTTTGAGAATAGGCTTTATATTTTGCCTACATAATGACTTGTGAAATTTTCTTCAGTTTTAATTTTCTTTTCAAAAGGTAAATTAGCTTTTTATCTTGTTATCTAAAAGAATAACCTTTATGAGAGGGGTGATTAAACTGGTTACTGACTTTTTCTTTCATGCACTTACATAAATATGTATACATGCATATACCACACACACATCTGCAATTTTCAGTATGTCCTCCTGTATATGGGGACATTCAGTCAGTAAGATCATTTTTAATTCAAAGAATTTACTCTCTTCTCAGGGTTATAGTTATTGTCCTTAAATAATGCATCTAAATATTACAGATCTTTTTGCTTATATGGAAAACTCATCTTAAAACAGACATAGAAAAGAGAAAAATTAAACACAGCATTGCCTCGAGTACCTTCTAATTCACAGCAATTGTTATTAAAAGATTTCATCTCATTAATGAATAAAGAGTTACACCATAGTTCATACTGAAGTTTAAAATAAGATTATCAGATAGGTTCTTTTGTTAAAACAATCTCTCCACTTCATGCAAGTACCATTTATAGTAAAATACAGTGTTCATATTTCAGAGAAATAAGCCAGAAGAGCCCACTAGCAAGAGGTGATTTACAAATGATGTTTTCATCAGGAATTTCCCTTCCCTTCAAGTTTCAGATTTGCAATTTAAACACTTATAACCCTGGGGAGAGAAGAATGCTTGGCTTGGTAGGCCTTAGTGCACAGCAAGAAGCAAGACTGTTCTGTGGCTGCCCCAGGGACCTCTCCAAAAGCCTTGTAACAGGAGCTCAGGCATACTTACCACTGCTCCCTATTGGGTTGAAATGCAAACGTGTAAGCGAAGTCAGGTAGATGGAGCAGAAAAAAGGGGATTATTTTGCATCACTTTCCATTGTACTCTCTTTGCTTTTGCTAAGTCAGATATCTGCAGCTAGCCAGCATTTTAATTTATTTTATTTTTTGCAGTTTTTTGGCCGGGGCCAGGTTTGAACCTGACACCTCCAGTAGATGGGATGAGCAACCTACTCCTTTGAGTCACAGGTGCTGCCCATAGCCAGCATTTTAATTTAACTGGTCCTTTACTCTAGGTCACATGCCTATCGCAGGCTTTACCAGCCATAAGCACAACTACTCTTATGTATAGTTTTAATACCCAAATCTCATTGGCTTATGTTTAATTGCATTCTCTACCCCACTCCACCTTCTCCAATAATCAGTCCCTTTTTCATTCCAATCTCGTAGTCTATATTTCATGGAACCTCTACAGCCCCGCCCCAATACTTCTAGAGAGAGACCATTCTGATGCTAAATGTGGCTCCAGTTTCTGCTACTGTTGCCTGAATCAAAGCCTGTAGAAACTGAAAATCAGCTGTTCCCCACATCCAGGACTCAGGAAACCTATACCCGATGTTTCCATCACCGCCCTTGCAAGGTCAGAAGAGGAGGGTGGGGCTGGTACAGTTGAGGGTGAAGGGCAGGATTTCCTGCAGAAACCCAGCATGAACCTCAAAATATCATAGCAATTGGTATTCTAGCTCTATCCTCGTCCCTAGGTGGAGGGTCTGAGCCTGGATGCAACGGGCCAGAGGATAGCAGCTGGTCAGAGGTACAGCTTTGAAGGTGGAAACCTGCCTGTGTCACTATAACAGTGAGTATCACTTCACCTACCTGACGTCTGAAGTGGTGAGCCACTTTAGTGCTTAGGGTGCCAATTCAGTACTTTATTTTATTTTATTTTTTACATACACATGTGTTTATTAGGTTTCCACTTTTTACCTTAACAGAATTAAAAAGGCTTAAAATTTAATAACAATAACAATGTTTAAGATAAGGACTAGAAACAAAAACCTCATAAGGAATGAATAAAGATAAATACATTCAGAAAAGAAATCAGACAATTGCTGAATCAAAATATTAAGCAATAATAATAATAATGTAAAGAAATTAACATTGACATTGTCAGATAAGAGTATGTCTATTATAGAATGCTTTGACTCTGAGGCTCAGTATGGAGTCATCAGTTAACTTTAGTAACTTTGAAAGAAAAGAGGGGAAGGACTTCATTTCCAGCTTGGAAAGGAAGTTTCCCAGAGCAAGATTACATGAACAAGGTTCAAGTACTTAGAGATACGTTCTTTCAGTGAACATATATATGTGCGAGCACACACACACACACATACAGAGCACCAGGATAGCTGGATGTAGGAGATGACAGATGGTAGCAGATTCCTTGACAAGCTTCCCATGGAGAGATGGGCTCCATTTGCCCTCTCATGAATCTGGGCTGCTCTGGCAATGTTTGACCAACAGAATACTGTGCAAGGGCATCTACGTTGGATCAGGCCTAGCCTTTAAGAGGACTGGCAGCCTCTGCCTTGGTTTTTTCGATCACTGTGCCACTGTACAAGATGCCTGACTACTGCCCTGCTCGAGCAGCTCTGTGGACAGGCCTTGGCTAGCATGGAGAGGAAGAATACCCAGGCATGAGAGTGAAGCTCCTTGGACTCTCCAGTCTAGCCAGTCATGCTGAGTACCACCTAGTCACCCCAGTCAGCTCCACAGAATGCAGAGAAATCCACCAATTCTGACTCATACAAAAGAATTTTTGTTTTAATTCATTGATTTTTGAATACTCTATTGTTAGGCGGCAATACATTTCTGGAGCTCTGGGTAAGAACAAGTTCTGTAGGTCCCTTAGGTTGTGTTCAGAATTCCCATCCCCTTTTAGGACCTCATTTCTGTTCTTCCTCTGACTCTCCTCACCAAACTTTGATCCACAGTGTGCAAATCTCTTGGGACCTTGGAAATAAAGTCTTCGTGAGTCCAAGAAGGCTCATTAGATTGCATGTTTTTCTCTACTACATACAATTACTACATACAAAGAGATACACTCAAAACAAGGGAGCCCCATTCTCTGCCCAGGCAGGACACCCTTTTACGTGAACTTTATGGCCATGATTGCTATAGTAAGGTTTAAAAAAGATGAGCTGAGGTTTAAGCAAGATGAAAAAGTGCATCTTTTGAAAACATCTTTTCCTTGCAACTTTAGAAGGAGGAAAGATTCAAGGATGGGCAGTATACGAATAATTGTGGTATTTTAATCTTTTTTTTTTCATTACAATCATCATGTTTTCTCCTTCCCAAAGCTCAATTCTTAAACCCTGTGCTGCATTTCAACTTAGATCCTAAAGTTCTGAATTATTAGTCTCTGTTAGAGCTATTTTGCTCTTCATTTTCTCTCTCTCTTTCCCTGCTAAAATTAGCACTTCTTCCAGGGATCTGTAGTTAACTCAGTACCCTGCTCCGGCTCTGAGTCAGATGCCAAGAACACCTTTTCCGTCTGGTTCCCAGGGTGTCTGCATTGATGTTCTACACTGAGAGCATCAATATGATGTTCAGTGATGCATAGCTGTTTCTATTTTAAGAATGCCTTGGACTGTTTATAGAGCACAAGAAACAGCCTAATGTTCACCTGCTGACAAAATGAATATGAGTGAGTTGCTTCTGGATTCTTGGCACTGATGCTTGTGAGTGGTGATCAGCGGGTTTAAGTGTGGCTTACAGCAGGTAGCAGCTTCCTGGGTCTCAGATCCCCAGAAGGCCTTTTCGAGACCTTTTCGTTAGATCTGGGAAGGACAAGAATTTATCTTTGCTGGGTAAAAGCCAGACAGGTTCAAGAATTAGATGCGTCAAAGTTACTATGTCCCATTTATCAGGGAATCTTTAATTATTTTCGGATCCTCTCACACCATGTTGTAGGATATTTTTCAAATAGCCCAAAGGAAAAAACCAAGTGTTAGTGAGGGCTTATTATTTTTAGGTAAAGGAAAAACTAGAGTAGCTATATGATTCATTATCTAAACCAGGACCCTTTGAGAATGAAAGAAGGTATTATTGATAATTACACCAGGACAACAAGTGCAAATTTGGACAGTCTTATGCAAACAGGGCTGCATGTCCACCCATGCAATATTGTAACTTAGACTGGCTTACACAGTAAAGGAGATTCACTGTCCACATAACAAAAAGTCTAGAGGTTGGGTGGACTTTGAACTAGCTCACTAAGTTTCTTTTAATGTCACTATCTTCAGTAGCTTTCTCCTAGGACTGACACTTTCTGTGGCCATAGGTGGATGCCAATAGCAATGGAGCTCTATGCTTTCTCTTTCACATTCAGCAACAGTAAAACCACTTGTACCCCAGTATTGCAAGTGAGAATTGCAAGGTTCAGACACTTGGGTCACAATCCCACTGCTTATAACTGACACAGTCAAGGAAACGGAATGTCTCATTTCGCTTCAACCAATAAGGATCCACTATTAGACATATGAGTAGGGTCAGTTCCTCACTAGGACTCAGAGAAGTTTGGGGAGGAGTAATCTTTTTTTCCCTTTAAAGTTTAGGTAACATTTAAAAAAGGAGGGGTGATGAATAACAGAAGAGTAATCAGCAAACATCAGCTTTATTGAAAACAAACCTGAGAGTTAATAAAGTGACTTGCTTTATGCAGTTGTAGCTAAGACAGGCACTCTGGTGACAGGCTGTCTAAATTTGAAGTTTTACCTTTAATAGGCACATGACTTTGGACAAGTTGTTTAAGCTAAGCGTCATCTCATAAGTCTGGAAACTGGGGATACTGGTAATAACTACTTAAGGAGCTGTTATGATATTCAGATAATGCAAGCAAAGTGTTAATGATAGTGCCTTGGCACATGGTGGTTAATAAAGCTTAGCCTCCACTGCCATGGTCATTTACATGAATATTAAGGGGGATATTCATGGGAATTTGTAAAGAAATGCTAAGGTGTCAGTAGTAAAGGAATTCATTTACTCAGTTGACGGAGAAATAATGAAGGCAAGTATATAAGATGAGGGAAGAGGTGGGTGAGGGCTGCTTCAGGGGAGAAGAATGACCACAAACAAGTAGATGAGTAAAGTCAGGTTTCAGGAAATTTAAAACGGTTCCTGTCCAAGGTGAATCTGTCATTCTTAAACGTCACAACAGACTCTCAGTAGCCTTTTCCAATGTTTCACGTTCAAGAAGTTCTCCCTTATATTCAAGATAAATCCCTGATTGCCACATAAGACCAGTTTATGTCTTTACACAGGATAAAACATGAGTAAAGATTTTAGGGACATGGAGAGTTGAGATGGAGCTTTAGAGATGTTGCAGAGGAAAAGTAACAAGGCTTAGCGATATCCATTTCTCAGTGACAGGGAGGAAAGGTAGAGTCAGATGCAGGTCTGTGATAGTGGACATGAAAGATGAGGGAGACAATGGCATCTCTGAGGAAGAGGGAGAGGGGAGAGATTGCTCTGCTAGATAAGCAGTTGGATTTATAAATATAAGGTGGTGGTATTACCAGAGATTTCAATAGTAAAAGCAAAATAGTGCCGGAATAGTAAAGGAGATATTTGCTCTTTCTCTGTCTCCTCTTAGATAAGTAGAAAGTTAAAAAGAGAGGAGAGAAAAAGATGTGGCAAATGATAACTTTTAGTCACTTTTACGTGTTTTGGCAAGGTTTACTCATTAGAAATACATCAAAAATGGATTTTATTCTCAACCTAATTTTTGATGTGAGTGTGGGAACATGGTGGTGGTCATAGTGGCAGTGTGTCTTTTTTTTTTTTTTGCCACCCAGAGGCTTTTGTAGTAAAATAGTTACTGCCCCCTCCCACACTCAATCAAGCCTTTTATCTTATAAATACAGTTTAAATCACTCAGAGCAACCACACCTGTATAACAATTTTATTTTGCTTTCCTTTGTTTCCTTAGGGATCTTCTATGAGATTGGTTTGGGGTCTTGTATTTAAAGAGAAATTATATTTTCTTAGGATTGGTTTCATCTCAAGATAAACTATAATAGATTATCCAAATTTTGATTGTTCATTAATATAATTAAGTTCTCTAAAAATTTAATGTTTTTATTACAAAAAGTTATCTGCTTTGTAAGTACTTAATTTAACTCACAATACACATAGTATCTAGTGATCTTGTTGCATTGGAAATAATTAAGAAGAAGGATCTACTACTAAAGTTTATACTGTAATTTAGGAGGCACAAATATTTAGTTTTATCATTGATAGGAAATTGAAATCTTAAACAGTACAGTGTGTCGTATACAAAAAAGAAAATATGAAAAGAATTAGGTTTTTTTCAGTTTTTGCTCTCCCAACACACTTGGTTTGTGGGGGGCAATTATGGAGTTTTCATATATAATTATCTTATCTCTACTATCTACTATCAAATCGATGGCAAATAAAATGCTTTTTGTTGCAAATAGTAGTTGCCCAAACAATGATTACTAATGAATAAATGAATGAGTACGTAAATAAGTGTATCCATTATACCTCAGAAAATCATTTTAGAGACCTGAGTTTGTTCATGGGAAGCATTGAAATAGCATGTGTGTTAATGCAAAGTTATAGATGCAATAAAGTTGCATTTTACATTTTAAAATATATCTGACCCTAATTTATTAATATGTCTAAGAATTTAATTCTTGCTTAACCATTTGACCTACTACTGTCCACTAGTCTCAATTATTTAACAGCTTCAACTGACACTTAATAAGTATGTAAATGGAAAGCACCCTAACGTAATACAGGTATCTTCCTAAGTGCCAATTATATGCCTCAACATTCCCTTCAATTTGGATGTGTTAGTAAGAATCTAATTACACTGGTTTATAGTTGATGGAATTACAGAAGAAGAAGATTTCCCTTCTACATACTTATTAGACCTCAATAAGTGTGCCTTTGCAATCTGTTGCTATTCAATTACCAAGTAATAACTGCCTTAATGAATCTAATTGAAATGCTTATTTCAGACTCCTATCACACCGAAAAAGAGGTTTCACTTGGAGGACTTCCACTGGATGGAGCCTGACTTGTTTTCCAGAAAGAAATGACTTCGCTGGGAAGAGGGCCATGTTTGTGAAAGCCTGTGCAGAATTTTAAGGGTATTTGTGTCTATCATTTGTATATCAGAAAACTGAAGCTCCTTCACCCAAACCTTGCTGCATCAGCCTGTGACTATGTGAACACTCATACAGTCATTCTGCCTGCATTTTCCCTCATCAGAAGGAGGTTTTGTTCAGCTTCCCTCAATGAAGATGAAGTAATATCAATTAAAATGTTAGTAGCTAAAAGCTAGTTTAATTTTCACAGTCTCTCTTAGTGGGGTAGCTATTGTTATTGTCCTTATTTAGCAGATTTGGAAATTGAGTATAGTTTAGTTTTTGGAATGGGACAAATTCACAAAACTTATATAGGCTAATAAACATCAGACATTGAGATGTGACTGCAGGCCAATCATCCCTGGAGCCTGCCACCTGCCCACATGAACTATCACAAAAGTGAAGCCTTGAATGTTTTAGTGGGCTTCAAATTCATGCAGAAAAGATGGGAAACACTTTGACAAGGCACAATTTTTATCCAGATTCTGTGAAGCTGCCTCTTCTTGTTTTTTTGTTTTTTTGTTTTTTTTAGAAATGGAGGTTCTTGCTATCACCCAGGCTAGAGTGCTGTGATACAATCATAGTTCACAATAACCTCAGTTCAAACTCCTGGGCTCAAGCAATCCTCTTCCCAGCCTCCCTCAGCTGGGACTACAGTGGTACACCACTAGACACAACTAATTTTTATATTTTTTGTAGATATGGGGTCTCAATATGTTGCCCAGGCTGATTTCGAGTTGCTGGCCTCTAGAGGTCTTCTTGCCTCAACCTCTCAGAGAATCTGCCTCTTTAAACCCTCTGGAAACCTGGGCATAGCCACAGACAGGGTCAGGCCAGAGATGCTCTGAAAAGTCAAGTCTGCCTCAGTAAGATGTGGTCCTCCTCAGGTTGTGTCCTCGTAGTCAGGGTGACAGATGGAGACCATGCTGTGTGTCTTTGGGACATTTGCAGCATGGATTTTCTTTCTTTCAAAAATGATATTGATGTGGTCAGATGACATGTCAGTGGTTTCAAGAATTTCTGGTGAGCAGTATCACTATGGGATGTACAAGGATTTTTATATACAAAGAAGTGATCAGACAGGAATAAAGACAACACTTTATATAAATTCACTAGGTTTGCTGAAGAGGAGTCACGTTATGATGTGGACAGGTGTGATATGTATTTTTAACCACAGGTCCTTCTCCAGCAGCCATTGGTTTCATGGCTCTTGTTCTGAGGGGTTACTCCGGCCTGTCCCCAACCTATGTTGTTATCTGAACCTTACTCTTCTGGTTTGAAACTGTGATGTTTTATTCCAGGCACCCATGCTTGTCTGTGCCAATTCCAGGGGCTTAAGGCCCCATTTTTAGTCATTCAGAAACAGTTTCTAGGAGTACTGGGTCCTTGTACCTACCCAGTTAACACAGTATCAAAATTATGATATTAAAAATGGGCCATAACCACCATAGATATAGGTTGTTGTGCCCTCCCAAGGAGGCCATAAGTTCAGCCAGCCAGCCAACCGGATAGTTGTGTGTTCTATGAATGCCCAAAACTCTATACCAGCTTCTCCCCCTCATGGACTTACTACTTGGAGAACCACAGCTTCCAGTTCTTGGGAAACTCCAGGAATGCTCTCACAGCATCATTCATGGGAAATTGGAAATGAGGAACAAGAGCACACAGTGGAGAAGTGACTTAATCCTGTCCTTTCTAAACAGAAAAAGCTCAAGACAAGGATTCTGGCAGAGATAAGTTTCATGCAGAGAGACTAGTGTTTGGAACAAAAAATTGACAAGAATTCTTTTTTTTTCTTGGTCTGAAGACAGAATCTTACTCAGTTTCCCTGGGGTTGAGTAATCACAGCTAACAGCAACCCCAAACTCTTGGGCTCAAGTGATTCCCTTGCCTCAGCCTCCTGAGAAGCTGGTATTACAGAAGAATTCTTTAATTCCAAAATTATTTTTAAATTTTTTGGGCGGGTGGGGGAAATGACTGTAAAGAAGGATCATATGAACTTAAAATCTTTCATATTAAAATTTTGAAACATTTAAACATGAAATTGTACAGGTATATACTATACATCTAAGCAGTAAATTTATTAGAGAATATGAAATTTTTTACTGAAAGGAAATAGATTGTAAAGTATTTACAGAACATGTACTACATATGATATTCTTAGTTGAATTTTTTAAAAACACTTTGTTGTTTGGTTTTGAACTTTTATGGGGTTCTTTATTAAATGATGAGTATTTTTACTTTGCTGTTCCTTTAAGGCATAGACTGTTAACAGTCTTTGCAGTGTTTGTGTTACTCCTTGACTGATCAGAGGACCCCCAAGCTTAAATGCAACCCAGGGAGTGATTCATGGGGCTTTGGAGATGCTCAGGCCTGTTGCTCCTTATCAGAAGTTCACAGTTCTCAGCAGCAGCTTTAGCCCTAGAGAATTCCACTGTCCCTCCTGTTCTTCCTCCCTCTCTCTCCTCCTTTCTTCTCTCTCTCTTTCTCTCTCTAATTCTAACTCTCTCACTCATCTCTCTCTGTCTCTATATCTTTATCTTGGCTCTTTAATTTTCCTCTTAAAGCATCAAAATCAATCTTGGGACTGTATATTTCGTACAAGGAGTTGCTGTCTTTGAAGATTTTTTTTATTTTTTATTTTTTGAGGCAGAGTCTCTCACTCTGTCACCTGGGCTAGAGTGCCATGGCCTCAGCCTAGCTTACAGCAGCTTCAAACTCCTGAGTTCAAGCAATCCTCCTGTCTTGGCCTCCTGAGTAACTACAGGCACCTGTCACCACACCCAGAGAATTTTTCTATTCTTAGTAGAGACAGGGTTTTGCTTTGCTTGGGGGGGGGGTCTCAAACTCCTAACCTCCAGCAATCCTCCTGCCTCCCAACATGCTAGGATTATAGGTGTAGGTCACCATACCCAACCCAGGTTTGATGATCTTGATGTGAATGGAAAGGAAACAGTCCTAGGTTATTATGAGAGATGGCAAAGTGTGCAAGGAGGCACACAGTTCTAAAGATGGAGAATCTCTTCTTTAGTCAACACGTATTTCCTAAGTATCAAGGGTGTTTTGGAGGATAAAGCCACTACTGAAACAGAGCCTTTCCTTCCATAGCACAAATTCTGGTTGGAGAAGATGAGTAGCGAACACAACAGCAAAGGAGAGACTTTTTTACCTGCATAGAAAATGGTTCAACGAGTGTTAGCTGTTAGTGTTGTTATTGGCGCATACTGTGTCAGGATAATGTGATAGAGTTTAACAGAGACAGAATTTATGAGACAACAGGAAGGAAGTGCAGTATCTGGGATCTCGGGGAACAGAGTAATGGGCCATTGTAGACCCAAGATGGCGGGGAGGCTGCCGGCAGGAGGAGGTGGAGAGAGAGTGGGGGGCAGACAGCTAGACTGAGCTGAAACCTTTAGTCTCACAGCCTCGAGACACCTGCGGGTCTGTTCTGTGTAAACCCAGATTAGACACTGTCTGGGATTATAGAAAACACCACATATGGAGTCTGCCTCCAAATGTTTACAGGCAAGAATGCGAAGCAACACATACTCACTGGATGTGACCGCACTGTAGAGAATGGTGGGAATCTGAAGAAGAGCTCGCGGAAGGGCTGGCCAGCGCCCGGTGCCACACTCCCTCCAGTCGCAGGTCAGGGGGATGCTGTGGAGGAAGAGGCTGCGTCTGCCCTAGACGTTAGGGGAGAGAGGATTCCGACAGGTGACAGTGATGGACAACAAGGGCATTTCAAGTGAAGGAATGAACCAGGATCAGTCGCTGGCTGCTGATAGAGAAGCCGGGGCTGTGTGTGCAGGAAACAGGAAGCTTGGTTAAACTGATTGGTTGATTCTAGTTGGTTCTTTGATTCTAGTGGCCCTTTAAAGTGCTGGGCCTTCCTCTAGCACAGGAAGGTTTAAGGTTTAGATTATGCCATCCCACGAATCCAACCAGTCTTCACCCTCTTGCTGTTCTCCTTTCCTCTTTCAGCCTACGTCTACCCTCCCTGTTTTGCTGATATTTTCTTTCTCTTGTTCCTGTTGTCTTCTTTTATGAGTGGAACATTTTAGTACAAGGGCAAAGGGGAGTGCAGTGAGTTCTGTGGAATATCAGAAAAGCATGTGGAACCTGGATTTCCCAAGCTCTAACTCTGTTCCATCCCAGGAATCATTTCGCTTGATGGGAAACAATGGGACAAGAAAATGACCCCAGAGCAAAGGTTATTTACTTAATCCCTTTAACTCAACTCTCCAGCCTCTCGCTCCATGTTCTGAGAACAAGGGGCAGAAAACATAGCAAGTAGAAAGGAGACATTTTAGAGAAAGTTAGTTTGTCTTTGGTTCTTCAAAGACCGGTGGCCACGTCAGTAAACAACTGATTCATTCCCTTTCCCTGCCATGTACACAGCCTGGCTTGCACTCCAGCAAGATGCTTTCTCATTGTTTACAGAGCAGCCTTCGCACTGTATGGTTACCCAGACTGGAGACCCTTCTACTGCCTGGGTTGGCCCTACTTAAGGACAGATATATAAAACTATGTTTTTGCTTTTTGTTTTTTCATTCACCATTGAAGCCCAGCTGAAGTGGAAAACTTAGGCTCAATGCATTCCTGCTGGTTCCTCCAGGAGTTGTCACATGGCTGCAATAGACACTAAATAAATGTATGCTCAATGAATGAATGTTTGCAAAAGGGTAGCTGGGTTAAAGAATCATAATAGCCACACAAAGTATACCTAATTGCCATTTATTATTTTCTTCCTCTCTCTAGTAAGTCTTGACTCCATTGTAGAGAGAAACAATACCTTGATCACTTTTGAATTTCTAGGTACTAGAAGCTGTGTACGGTCGGTCCATGATACCATGAACCATATGCATACTGGAGTGAATGAATGAATAGCTAAAATTCTGAATAAACAATTCTGTCTTCTATGCATGATTTAGTGAAGTGATGGGAGACAATGGGGTCTCATCATGGAGTTGGAGGCCATGTTGCAAAGGGCCTTATATTTAGGACTAAGGAGGTTGGGTTTTATGATTTATTTATTTATTTATTTATTTTTGCTATAGGGGATGACTGAAGCATTTAAAACAATCTGGGAGTGATTTAGTGGTCAAGGTTGCTTTGTGAAGATCATTCTGATTGTTGTATAGAAGGTCAATTGCTGTGGTAATAAATTTGATGTACATCTAAGTTTTCAAAAAGTAGCAATGGAAACTAGTAAATAAAGGACTTCCAGTCAAAACATAGGTGTGGCTGCCTTAACTCTATTGTTTACTAATGGAAATACATACAGTAGAAGTTCTGTAAGTTGACCATCCAAGATACTGTAGCAAACTGGTCAGTATCCAGAAGTGATCAACATAAGGAACTAGGCCTACTCTATTGATATGTGCATGTAATGCTTGTGTGGTTTACGAAAATTCAGCCAACTTAAGCAGGGAGGTTCTACTATAAACTTTATTCATCTTACATGTTCTAAAGGTGTTTCATAGTTTAGAAGACAATGCATCATCAAGAGATTAGTATAAACTAAATGTGCTCAATTGCTTCTCATTTCTGTAAAGTACAAAGTCACAAGTCACTCTTATCTCCTTGATGACAAACAAGACTATCCTCAAACTGGGAAAGAGAAACGCTCCCATTCTCACTTTTTACATCACTCTAACCAAGAGAATTCTTTGATTCCAGTGGCCCTTTAATGTGCTGGGCCTCAAATTGTATGATTTTTTTTTTTTTTAGTCATTCTGAGATTTGAAAAGTTAAACTTGGAGAAGCAGATTGTTTTATTTGTTTCACCTGATAGTTATACCTTAACATACTGTTTTGGTCAACCATTTAGAACTTTCTCTGCCAGAGCTGACTGCAATATGTTTGGGCTATAGCTGAGGCTAACTCAGCTCCACCTATCTGAGCTTTTTGTGCCTCCAAAACTCTCCAAACACATCTTTGTTAATATATCATCATAAATATTGATTATTCACTATAACATATAATATTTGGCTATAAATTTTTTACAGCTCCTTCTATCAAGAGGTGGAGTCTGTTTTCCCTACTCCCTGACCTATACCGGCCTCATGACTTGCTTTAACCCACAGGACTTGCAGATGTGATTCTGTGCGATTTCCAAGCATTTGCTCAAGGAGACTGTGGAGCTTCCACTCCTTCCTGTTTTAGAATGCTGCACCTTCAAAGAAATCCAGGCAGACTCACTGAAGATAAGTGATTGTGTAGAGAGAGCTACTGGGGACATGTGACAAGAGAGGTCCGGTTGTCCCAGATGTCTAAGCTAAGGCCCAGGACATGTGAGGTCATCAAGAACCAGCTCGCCTCATTTACAACTCTGCCAGCTGCCTGGCTGCAGAAGTATGAGTGAGCACAGTCAATAAACACTTCCTGGGGCAGAGGTGAACTGGCCCCACTGAGTCCTGCCAAAATTGCCAGTCTACAGAATTACAAGAAAATGAATGGCTATTGTTGTTGGCCATTATATTTGGAGATATTGTGATGGATAGACTCCCAAGTTTCCCATTCTTTAGTTCTTCAATCAAATACTAATATTGGTACTATAGTGAAGGAATTTTACAATTACAGTTCAAATCTCAAGGGTCAGCTGATTTTCCAATAGAGCCTTATATGAACTTTTTTTTTTTTTGCTATTCTTCAGTCTTTTTTTTCTTTATTAAATCATAACTGTGTATATTAATGCATTTATAGGGTACAATGTTCTGATTTGATATACCATGTGGAATGCTTACATTGAAGTGATTAACATAACCACCATCTTGCTTACTTATGATCTTTTAAAAATTATTGTTTAAAAATATTACAGAGGTACAAATATTTGGTTTACATGGTTCTTTTTTTGGGGGGGGCTGGGGCCAGGTTTGAACCCACCACCTCTGGTACACGGGGCCAACGCCCTACTCCTTCAAGCCACATGCACCACCCTACGTGGTTCATTTTTAATATGCTTACGTCAGGCTTGTAAATGTACCCATTACCCATATTGTTACCCAGCTAAAGTTCATTTAGTTTAGGTATGTTTTCACCCCTCTTCCTTCTTTCTCCCTGCTTGATTTGCACTGAGTTTTATTTCCCTCTGTGCACAGCTAAAAAATAATCAAAAGAGCAAATAGACAGTCTACAGTATTTGAGGAAATATTCATAAGCTATATAACTGACAAGGGAATAATAACCAGAGTTTACAAAGAACTCAAATGAATCAGCAAGACAAAAAATATACTATTAAAAAGTGAACAAAAGACACGAACAGAAGTTTCTCAAAGAAGATAGCCAAATGAACAATGAACATATGAGAAAAGACTCAATGTCCCTGATCATTAGGGGAATGCAAATTAAAACCAAAATGAGATATTACCTCACCCCACTTAGAATGGCTTTTATTCAAAAGATTAAAAAGATACATGCTGGCATGGATGCAGAGAGAAGAGAACAGTTACAGACTGTTGGTTGGACTACAAATTAGTACAACTTTTATGGAAAAAAGTATGGAGATTCCTCAGGGAACTAACAGTAGACTGTCATTCAATCCAGCAATCCCGCTACTGAGTACTTAACCAAAGGAAAAGAAGTCATTTTATCAAAATGATACCTGTACTTGAATTTTTATTGCGGCACAATTCACAATTGCAAAGATTTGGAATCAACCCAAGTGCCCACTGATTCATGAGTTGATTAACAAAATGTGGTATATATATATATACCATGGAATACTATGCAACCACAAATAAGGATGAATTAAGGCTTTTGGCAATAATTTGGATAGAAGTGGAGACTATACTCCTAAATGAAGTATCTAAAGAATGGAAAAACATACACCATACGTACTCATTATTAAATGGCAATTAACCAGTGATCTTTAAAAATTCTCAAGTGAGTGTGTTAAATGCAGTGAATTTTCTCTGGCTGGTAGCAGAAGGGAAAACCATAGGGATTCAAAGGCATAAAATACAGGCAGCCTCTAGAGCTAAGAGCAGCCTGAAGTCACAGGCAAGAGAACTGGGACCTCAGTCCTACAAACATGAGAAAGTAAATTCTACCAATAACCTGAGAAAGTTGGAAGCAGATTGATTCATCTCTCCAGAGCCTCCAGATAAGAGCATACTCCAGCTAACATCTTGATTACTTAGATGTTAAGACCCTGAGTGGAAAACCCCTGTCCAGCCTGCCAACATTTCTTTCTGACTTCCATGATTGTGAGCCAATAACGTTGTAAGCCTTCAAATTTGTACTGTGTTAGGCAGCAATATAAAACTAATGGGAGAGTTTATTTCATAGCAACTGATGATGAAAAGATACATGAACATTTTCATAGCAAAGACAGAATAAGAGATTTCAACTCTGTCTGGGGATGAGACCCTTATGTACAGCACTTTCAAAATACCAATGCCCAGCCCCACTGCAGAAATACTGATTTAATTGATTTAATTGTTCTGGAATGTGGCCTAGGCATGGCATTTTTAGAAAGCTCCCCAGGTGATTCTTATATAAGACCAGGATTGATAACTACTATGTAAAACAAATTATATAGGGCAAATAGATAGATGAAAGAGAAAGAAAGAGAAAGAAAAAGATTGCCACCCCATTTACCCCCAAATCCATCCACTGTGAGATAACCACTTTGAACATGTTGGTGACTCTATCAGTTAGGGTGTTTTCAGCTTGAAGAACCAATATCTGATCAAAATGGGAGGAGAAGACTGTTTATCTCTCTCAAAAGCAGGGGTTTTCAGACTTGGTTACTCCAGCAGCTCTCAGGACATCAGGGTTTTGCATCTCTTTGCTCCACCATCTCCACGTATGAGCCTTCCTCTAAGTTCACCTTCATGTTACCTAGAAGGTGGCTACCGGTCCAGGGGCCATCTGTTGCTTGCTAACACTCCAGAGCAGGGACTTTCACCTCATAGATTCCCTTTTTATCAAGGAAGAAGATCTTTCCCAAAGTCCTCCCAGACTTTTGCTCAGGTTCTACTGGCCAGAATTGGTTCACATTTCAATGGTTCACTTCAATTGGTTCACTGCACAAAATTCTGGAAAACAAAATATTTCACATTTCTGGGTTCGTAGGGGGATGTGGGATCCCTCAGCAAGTGGGGGTAGGTGGGTTAAGGGTTAGTGGGTAGACGAGCAACCATGCTGATCTGCACATCTTTTTGTCTTCATATAAAAGCACACACACTTTTACATATCTATGTGGAAACACAGACAGATCTACACACGTGATTGGCATTATATGGTACATGCTCTTCACAGTGGTCATTATCCCTCTTAGATCCTGCTTATTATTGCTGTTAGAATTTTGGCTTATCCCCAAATTTTCTAAATGTTTATGTCAATCATAAAGTATGCATAGACTTATGCAGTGGGGGTGTCATTATTTATTTACAAAATAATATGCAGTATGTTATGGCTATTCTACTAAAAACTTCCCCTTCTAACTCCTTCTATTTTATCAAAGAGTCCCATTAAGAGTGAGTACAGAGCTTCCTAGCCTACCTCCTACTTTGTTGTCTGGGATGTCAGGGTATCAGAGTTATGAAGCAGCATTGGTCTGAAAGTACTATTGTATGGCCAAACTAGTTGCTTGCACTTAGAGAAGTTTCTTGGGTCTCCTGACCTTTCCATTTAACTTTTAAGATCCATCATTCTCTTTTTATGTTCCCAGTGAAAGCTTGTAATTAATTTCATCCCTCCTAACTTTCTATAAGTTAAAGTAATTCTCTCCTGGGAGAAAATGCAAGACTTTGGAATGGTGCTTTATGCTTCTAAACATACCACATTCCCCATGACTGTTACCATCCAAATGGTGGAAGCCTCTGAGTTATATAGACTGCAGGAGAACTGATGCTTTCCAGGCTCCCTTTCTTTTTTTTTTTTTTTTTCAACATTTATTCCAAGATCAAAAGAAGCTTTGACACAAATCTAAAATCAATCATTCTGCTAAGAATTTTTGTTGTGTTGTGGTATTGTTTGTTTTTAGGGACTGTGACTTTTTTTCCGTTATGTTTTAATCAAATATGAGCAAAATGATATAGTTGTTAGATGTATTATACAGGGATTACCTTATAGATGTTTGTCAAATATAGTTAACCCAAGTCTTTTTTGCATATAGGTCATTATGAAAGTTTTGAAATAGATAAAAGTCAAACAAATGAAGCCCACCTAACAAGTTGAAACCTGTCTGGGTGGATTAAAAAGAATGCTGTCAACTGTGTTTCTTGGAAGTGAAATAACAGACCAGAAAATGGTCTGTCTCAAAACTTTCGTAGTGACCCGTATAATCTAAATAACTATCTAAATATAATAGTGAAAAATAGACTGCAAAACATTATGACTCTTGACCACTATCAATTCAGGGATGGAGCAGTAACTTTGTTAGATCAGAACCAAGGTGTATAAGGCCCAGAGAAGCAGGAGTTTCAGAAAATTGTAATCAATATGTTTTCAGGGTATCCAGTGTATCCATTTTAGGTACTGGAGATTTAGAAATTAAAATAATTTGCTTGGGCTGGTGGTGCCCGTAGCTCAGTGGGTAGGGTGCCAGGCACATATACCCAGGCTGGTGGGTTTGAGACCAGCCTGGGCCAGCTAAACAGCAATGACAACTGCAACAACTATAACAACAATAAGAAAAAAAAGCCGGGCATTGTGGCAGGCACCTGTAGTCCCAGCTATTTGGGAGACTGAGGCAAGAGAATCACTTAAGTGGGGAGGGGCAAGATGGCCAATTAGGAGCAGCTCCCAAGAGAGGCTCCTGACCAAGGAGAAGGATAACGTCCAGAAAATGCCCAATTGAGCTGAAGACTGGGAGCCCAGCCGAGAGAGAAGTATAGCTGCAGATCACCTCTGCTGAGGCAAGCTGCGACTCTAAGAAAGCAAGCTTCAGGTACAAAATTCGTCTGAAAGGAAAAGTATACATCCCCTCCCCCAAGAAAACTGTGGTCTTTTTTGCTTTCTGTTTCCTTTTTTTTTTTTCTCTTTGTCCACTCCTGCAGGCTTTCTACAGATAAACAGTGAACTGTGGACCTCTTGTCCCACCTCAGGGGAGAGTGCTGTTGGAAGTAGGGATTATTCCTCCACTGTGACTCTGAACACTCTCTCGCTAGGCAAAAAAATTGAACTAAAGTTTTCCCAACCATTCTGAATTTCCAGTACGCTCTTTCCCCCTTACCTGATGAACCAGAAGCCTAAATCCTGTTGAGACTCTCGAGCAGCACCTCCACTCTCTGTCTGCTAGACCAAGTGCCTCACCTGGCAAAGGATCCCCGGGCCTACACCGAGCCTCCCCCTCCCCAACGGCCAGCAGCAGCCAGGAACCATAGCGTACGACCCTGTCGCAGGCTGCTCCGGCTCAGCACCCAGGCCTGCTCCATTCTAGGGGCTGCAGTGGGTGGGAGTGACCTCACTGTGGGTCATGCAGCCTCAGGACCCAGGCCTGCTTCACTCCAGGGGCTGCAGCAGATGGGAGCCAACCCAACACTGGCTGTACCGCTCAGGACCCAGGTCACCTCCTGCCTGCGACACCAGCAGGTGCGAGGGATCGCGCAGAGAGTAGCGCCACATCAACACCCAGGTCCACCCCACTCCAAGGACTCCTGAAAATACACAAGACTCTGCAGCAGGCCACACTGCCAAGACCTCCAGCCTTTCTTGGCCAGTGCTGCCCCAGCCAGGGTCTCTGGTAGCTGCACAACCTGCATCCTCCCTACAGTGGCCACCATGCTTCCTCACCAGCCCCGTCCATCTGCCCAGGGACTTGGGAAGTCATGCAACCCTGGGCCCTCCCTCCAAGGCTCTCCCTACCTCTCTGCAGAGCCCTCTGCCCCACCAGACACTGCTGGAGCCACTCACTCTCATTGCCAAAGCCACTGGGAGCCAGGCATTGCCAGAACTGTGAGCACCATCCCCAGCCCTGCTGCTGGACCTGTGTGTGACACGCTCCACTCCCAAGCTGCTCCCACAGCCACAACTCTATGGCTGGGGCCGCCCCAGAGGATCTACACTAGGTCACTGTCTACAAATATCTTCCAACAATAGAGTGATCTCACCAGGGTCCAATCTTGGAGAGACGCCTCCCTAACTCTGAGGATGGGCAGACAAAATGGGAAAAAATAATCATGGGGCAGAATCAATGGAAAAACTCTGGCAATATGAATACTCAGAGCAGATAACCCCCCCAATGAATGACAAGGCAGATGCCACACAGGTCTGCGATGTCAGAAATCAAATTCAGAATCTGGATAGCAAATAAGATCAACAGAATGGAAGAAAAGATGCAACTAGAATTTCAAGCAGTGATCCAAAAGATGTTTCAAGAATTCAGTGAATTCAAAGACAAAATGACCAAAGATTTTGACACATTGAGATAAGAGGTTGCAGACCTCAAAGATCTGAGAAACACAGTAGAATTCCTCAGCAACAGAAGAGAGCAAGCAGAAGAAAGGATTTCTAATATTGAAGACAAAGCTTTCAAATGCTCCCAAACCTACAAAGAGGAAGAGAAATGGAAGGCAAAAA
>CAUYON010136963.1:0-36658 GCA_963573935.1 Arctocebus calabarensis | reverse complement strand
TTCAAATCTAAGCTTCACATCCTCAGATTCAGGAAAGCCACCACCAATATCAAGCAGGTACATGCTGAAACCAACCTCAGCTCCCATGTCAAAGACACAGTGGGCATCAGAGATTGCCTGCATGAAGGTCTCAGGATCAGTACAGTCACTTCCTATGTGGAAGCTGACAGCAATGACATCAATATTTAGCTCTTTTGCCTGTTCCAAAAGAAGTCTGCTGGTTTTGAGGGTGGCACCAAATTTAACTCTGAGTCGACAAACTGATTTGGAATCATCAGTGGCAAGCCACAAAACCAACTTGGCCTTGGATGTACTCTGGCAACTTTCATCAACTCGACTTCACTCTCAAAAGTCATCATCTGGACCCCATTATTGGCATCATACTTAATTTGAGACCCTTGTTTACAAAGATTTGCATAGACAATCCTCTCTGGAGGCACCTTGAGACTTTGCACCAATTGTATTTCAGTCTTGCTAGCACAGTCAAATCCTGTCCCAATGAAGCAAGGGGCTTCATAATGGCTTTATTGTCATTGCATGTGACTGCATAAAAGGGAGTGAAATGAGGAAGGGCTTTTAGCCATCTTCGGCGTTTCTTTAGAACATCTCTGAGATCTGCTACATAGAAGGCATCCTTATCATCAGAAGAGGAAACTTCATTAATTTTTTGATCCAGAATGTCCTTGGCAGTAAAACCTTCATCATGCAAGTGGCAGTCAAAGTCTTCATTATTAATGTTCATGGTTTCTTGATGTTTCTTTGAAAAACTAAGAGATGGAATTTAAAGAAATACTTCCAGCTTTTCACAAAGGCAAATCTCCAAGAATTCGGAATCCCAATGCATATGTCCTCCAAACAACAGTGGAAACATGTTCTTAGAGCATCCGGGCACCTCAGGCCAGCCCCATGGAGAAGCCGGAAAGCTGGAGCCGCAGGAGCACTCAGCTCCCCCTTCCGCACCCTGCAGTACCTGGCTCCTGCCTGCAGGAGACGCAGGCCCAAGGCGGTGCTGGAGGCCAGAGCAGGGAGTTCAGGGACTGACTTCCACATTTTCAATGTCAATAGAAAATGGGTTATTGAAAAGCTGTATGTCCTGGTCATGGAGATGAAGCTCTTTAAAAGTAAATTTGAACTCCTTTTGCAACTTTTCCAGTGAATTCACACATGTTTTGTTTGGGAATGCAACCAATGGTTTTTCTGCTAACGGATTTTGCAGGCCCAGGATGAGTACTCTGCTAAACAGGACAGGCAGCAGAGGCAAAAACACCTGGCAGGCTGGATAAATGTCCTCCACGCATGTGGCCTGCGGGCTATAGTTTGAGGACCCCTGCTCTAATTAGAGACATCAAAGAGCTTGCTTTCTTTCTGTCTCTCTCCTCTCCTCCAGCTCCCAACACTCGCCCTGCCATGTGGTGGACACAGGCGGAAGGCAGCACAGCCAGGAAGATAGTCCTCACAGAACCTGAATGCGCTGGCACAAAGTTGAGCCTGACCCCAAACTTCCTGCCTCTAGAGCTACGAAGAAAAAATCCCTTCTGTTGTTTAAGCCACCAGTCTGTGGCATTTTTGTATAACAGCATGAGCTTACAAAGATACTGAGGTACCCAAAGAAGGAACTCATTGGATGGCTATAAGCCAGTTGGTCAGCTGTGATCATGATGCCAAGTCCATTGTGTTCCTTTCTGCTCTGCCTCCCACACATGTCCACAACTCAGAAAACCATTTAAAAGGAAATTCATGAGAATTCTAAGATCCGATACAAGCATTCCCTACCTCCATGCTCCCAAACCTACCCATCTTTGTGGTACCTGTTCTCATTGCCCTAATACAAATTTTCATATTTATAGGTTAATTGAAATATGTCAATTAGAATTGACTTCCCAAACATGGGACATTCACCCAATATAAAGGCTCTCAGTTTCTTAACTTCTCTTCCTCTCTTTTTGAGGCAAAGAATCCACTGGTTTAACCACTTAGAACTACTACATCTCTGGCAACACAAATTCTGACCACAAACTCCTATAACTTATAGGATGCCTACTTTATGGCCACATCTCTCCCTGCAAATCTGCCCCCTCCCTCTCTCTTCTCTTCTAATAGTTCAGTCTTTAGCCCATTGTTTTAACCATTTTCTAGCATATAGGTTAAGCTTCTTCCATAGATTGTAATCTACTCACTTAGGAAAAAATCAGTTGTACCCCTTGTAACTCACCAATTATCTAGGAGAAAAAGTAAGTTACTAATCTCAACTGGTCCTTAATATTTCTTGGTATTTGGATAGGTTATCCCAAGTTGTATTTGCTCTATTCTCCACAATGGCAGATGTGACAAGTAAATCCACATTCACACATATCTAGAGTTAGACAGAACCGAGGAGTCAGTGCTCACTTCAGAGAGTATGCGCTTAAATCCTTAAATTTCCCACAGTACCAATGTGATTTACTTTCACATGTACTTGCTAGTCCCTCCTACTTCCATCCCGCACACCTTCCACAATCACTGGCAAATTACCAAATTACCCAAGGATTTTATTTGTCGAACACACTTTAAGCATAGTGACCTCTCCCCCCATTATAGAAACCTTCCCTAAAGTGTATGTAACTCAAGTTCCATTCAGTTACCCCATCCTATCTCTCTTTTTCCACACGTAAATATAGTTCATGAAAAACAGTACTGTTTCAAATATTCATGTGCTCCCACAATTCACCACATACACAATTCCACCAAAATTGTTCTCACCACCATCACCAATGACTTTCATGTCAAATACAGTAGACACCTGAATCTCTTGTGTTTCTTTTTCTCTTTTGTCCTTGATCTTTCTTTATTACTTAACACTATTGATACTTAGTCATTTTCTGTTTTTCTTCCTCCTCATTCACTAGTCATTTCTTCTCAGTGTTGTTTGTAAGCTTTGCTTTTTCTACCCTGGCAAAACTATTAGTGTTCCTCTGAGCCATATCATAGACTATCTTCCCACTATATAAATCTTTGCCTTGATTCTCATCTGTAAGCCAAAAAATCATATTTGTAATCTAAAACCTTAAAGTATTTGCATATGTAAATACACACATATGCATACATCACCAGCTCAGGTCCAATATTTTAGCTTAGGGGCTATACATATTCAATGCCTCCAGACATATACAACAGAATGATCAGAGGCACATCAAGTGTGTCCAAAATTGAATCATTTCATAATTCTGCTTCTACTGAATTTATTCTCTTGATGAACAGTACAAACACCCAAGTAGCCAAAACTAGAAACCTCAGAATTGACATTTACACAATCCTCCTACCTCCATCCTGTCTACCTTCCACAGTCATTGACAAATTACCAAATGTACAGAAAATTCAAGAAGTTTTCTCCTAAATATCTCTGGAATAAAATCATTTATCATCATTCCTGTAGGCTTCCATATTCTCTTGCCTAGACATGTTGGGAGGGTATCAGCTTAAGTCTTTCTAAAATGCAAATAATGACATCTTGTCACCAGTCCTATAATAATCCTCAAGATTCACCATGTGCTTTTAGCATGATACTCAAACTTTGCATTATAAATTCCTACAAGATCGGCCCCTGCCTCACTGGCTTAATCTCCAGCAATTCGAGTATGTCCTTCCCTTCCACTTCATTCTCTATCTCTATTTTCAATCCTCCAATTCTTTAGCTAACCCAGATAGTCTCCCCTCATCCCTACATGCATAAGTGACTCTCCAAACTCCCTCTGCTTTCTACCAAGAAGTCTTTCCTAACAACCAGGCTATGTCAAATCCCCTGTCAAGAGAAACTTCTTATAATAATCATACCCAAACTACAAATGCATGTACCACAAGAGATCATATGTCAACAGTTTAACTTATAAAAAAATGTCAAATTATGAAATCAACTACTAAAATTAGAACAACTCTGAATATGGGATTTTAATTTAAAAATTGGTTTTCATTTTTAAAAAACTTATTGAAAACTAAAACTTTACTACCCTGAAATATTTTTGGAGGCGATCTAGTCCATCTCAGTGAAGACAGATGTTATTAAACACCTAAATGAAAAACACATGTTGGAAAAGTAGAAACTATTAATATGAGTGATTTTATATCTTAGACTTTATTTACGTTAAAATCATTTGATGAAACCAGGGGGAAAATGGGATTAGGAAAAAGACTATTTCACTAAACATTTGAACTTTCCCAACAATCAAAACAGAAAAAATTCAAAGCAATATGTAAACACCATTTAGTCAGTTTGTTAATTTTTATGCTTTAACTAAACATGGTAAAGTGAACAAATATCACCCAGGAGTTACAAGTGGCTCTGTCAAAAAGCAGCAGATAGGCAGTTCATTGTGCCATTAAAGGAACAAAACAGAAGGAATCAAGCCTCAGTCAGGAGTCTGGGCACTCAGGTTATTCACAGGGCTCACATTATCACTAGTGAAGAGAACTACCAAAGCTGGCCCAGTCCTAGGGGGGTTGCTGGCACTCAAGGGCACACTTTACAGCTAGGATGGTAGTGAAGGGGCATTACTTCCTGTTCTACTATCTACCTGGGTTCTATTGTTTGCTGGCTATGGAGACTAAAATAAATTCTTAACATTTGTAAATTACAAAAACATTTAGCATAATGCCTAGGACCTAATGAGTACTCTGTAAGTGCCCATTCTTGTTATCTTTACTCTCTTGTTCAGAAAATACTTTATGCAGATCCACAGATAAAAGAAAGTAGATTAGAGAAAGGGTGCAGATGCCTAGGAAGAGCCTCATATAGGAAGAGACAAATTATGCGGGCTGCTATTTTTACTTTATCTAATTATTTTAGTACTGGTGGGAGTTGTAAATTGAATTATCTGGATACTTATCCTAGCCTCATTTTTATATAATATTGGCTCTGAATCAAGTTATATTTTCTACCAAAATTTCCAGAGTAGATAAGCAAAGGCCCTTTATGACAACCTCCATGCCAAGAGGCATTTACTCACTATTCAAAAACACAGAAGAGTGTGGTTCCCTTTTAAACTAAGGAAAGGTTACCAAGGGGCATCCCTTTTCTCAAAGGGGAAAAGGAGACCCCAGGACAATCCCCACCCAAACAAGGAAGTTTAAAAGAACAATAATCCCCTGAGAATGGCAGTACTTTGCATTCTCTGGTTTCCTTTGCCTAGTTTTCACAGTGTGGTGATTTCCTTATAGTTGCTATGAAGAAGGTCATGGTCTCAGAGAGGAAGCATCTCAAGCATGTTTATTGCATTCTTATGCAAAAAACTAATGTGCATATCTCAAATACAGTAGGGTAGGAGGTACTGTTACTTTAGATCTCTGTCATTGATTGATCCTCCGATAGCTCTCTTACTTTTCTCAGGTATTCAAGTTATTTGTTACTTCCCCCTGCAACTCAATTTTCATGCTTTGGACATCCATATGACATCAGTTCTAATACATTAGCCTTCCTCTTTCTTGATCAGTGACCCTGTTACCACACTGCTTAACTGCATCCTTTGAGTAGTTGTAACATTCCCACCTACAGTTTCACCCGCTGCCTTCATCTGCACTGCCTACAGAACCTTCTAGCTATTTCTCACGCCCTCTCATTCTCAACAAACCTATTCTTATTCTCTGAGTCTGACCTTTTCCTATTCTCTGAGTCTGTTAGATTGTTCCTGGTTCTGCTTGTCTCCACTTCCTGATTAATAGTTGGATAACTATCTTAGCTAAGGAGAGCAGTAATACCCTAAAATATATTCCACACTAGTTTTGAGATATCCTACCACCTTTAGAGTGTAGCACATTACAAAAATCAGTATGCATAATTGTAAGTCATAAAAAGCTTAAGTCAAGAAACTGGTGGCAGAAAACAATTAGATTGCTAATGATTCTAGTTAACTAGGGTTTTAGAAAACAAGGTAAAGAAAAACAAATTATCTACAACGTTTGTTATACAATAGTAAGGCAGACTTAACTTAGGACAATCCATATAGGGGAGAAAGATTAAACTCAAATTCACATACGATATGAAAAGTGGGAATTTGTAGCCAATAAGTGAGAAAAGGTCTAAGGAAGAAAAACTGCTAAGAGTAAACATCAGAGGTAAAGGAGGATGCTAGCTAAACTGATGTAACAGTATTCTTGCTGAGTACAGGTTACGGTGATCAGATATCATCCAGAAAATTGATGGAGTTAAAGGAAATGATTGGATATAGAGTGATCAGATATTGAGGATGGCCAAACTGAACACAGAGACCCAAAAGTCAAGGCCTAGTTGAGAAGAGGTTCAAAAGGGCCTGAGCCAGGTTTGGTCAAGAAGAAAATCTTTGTCACTAGCGCTTAATTAAAAGTGTAAGATGTGACTGCATTTTTTTATACCTCTGTGAATGGATCTACAGTTTATAGTTTTCTTTAGTTTAACTCCTTTCGGATTTATTTTTCATATTTAAATATTAGTAGAACCTCTGTAAATTGACCACCCAAGGAACTGTAACAAACTGGTCAACATATAGAGATGGGGCACGTAAGGAAGTAGGCCTACTGTACTGATACGTACAGGTGATGCATGTCCAGTCTATGAAAATTAGGTCAACTGAAGCAGGTGGTCAACGTAGGGAGGCGGTTCCTATAACTACAGCAGTACTATGGAGGTTCTACTGTAATTATAAATTTTTTTTAACATCCACTACAAAATTTAAATTTGGCCATGCACTGAGATCCCCTTAATGTTTCTTTATATACATTTAACATTTCCAATAAACTAAAGATATCACATAACCAATAAACAGTGGTATATTGAGAACTGACTGTATTATGAGTTTATATTTCAAGTTATTTTACTTTTTATTGAGTGTTCTGTTGTCTGAGCCTATCAGATTATTCTCAGTTTTGCCTGCCTCTATCTCTTATGCAATTTATTCATCTCAATAAATTTAGTTAACAAGATGATTGAGACTTGAATTTACTGTATGAAAAACATAGTATTTGGTAATTAGAATAATAGTGTATTTTACAGATTAACAGCACTAGTTTATAAAACCCAAGTAGTCTATAAAATTTCTTTAATACTCGAAATTGCTATTTCTAAAATGTATGTACATTTAAGAAACAATTTAACAACACTATAATTAGAATACTTTCTATTTTAAGTAAATGGAAATCTATTCAAGTCGATCTGAAAAATAAAGAAATTGATTATCTCACACACAAGTAAATCCAAAAATATAGTAGGTTGACTCCAGGGACACAACAATACCATCAAATATCCAAGTTCTTCACATTTTTTCAGCCATCTTCAAGTATTTATTTTGGCTTCAAGCTGGATCTTTTTATGATGGTCCCTGTAGCAACTTAAAGCATCTATTCCAGGTAGTACCCAGTGTCAAAACTGGCATAGCTTTCTCACACAATGATCCTTTACTAAGTGTAAAGAAATATTTTCCACCTCTTTCCCCCCTAGTCCTGCCATTTCATATCAAATGTCACCTCAATAACCAGTCACCACCAAAGGGAACAGAAACACCATGATTATTAGCATAACATAATCTAAATTTTACTTGATTTAGGAGTGGGATTCCTCTTCCCTAAATTGTGTGGCAAAGAGTGAACAACAGAATAATACCAGAGAAAAGAGGAATAAGGAATGGATTTGTGTGCATTTAAAAGAATATTTTCTTCCAAAAAAGAAATTATTCTCACAAATGGAAATGCATGAAATGGAAAGACAAGTTAACTTTAGAAAGTGAATTGCACCTAAATTAAGCCACTGTCACTCTGCATCATTAAAAGGAAATTTGAAAATTTAATAGGGGAGGGAAGCAAAGAAGTACCGATAGTGCTTGGTGTTTCCCATTACAGGAAACACAATGTGGATCCTAAGCTAGAAAGACACTAACAGAGAGTGTTCCTCATTATGATCTTGAAAATACTGTCAATTTTCCAGTATAGACTGTTACTATACAGTCCCTCAGAATTTTAAGGTGGTCTTGATCTACTAAACTAATTTATGAGTGTGACGCTCTCTATGTTAACTTTTTCCAATTAATAAGTTTAAAGAGACTGCTCTTGTCACATATTTCAAAAATAGAGTTCATTGGCTCAAATAAATCAAACATCAATAAGAAGGTAATTTTAAAATAGATATATCTGACAGATTTTCCATGTCAAGTAAAATGAAGAAAGGAAATACAGGCCAATAAATGACGTTACAAATATTGGAGCATGGGTTCCTTTGGTATCACAGTAATTTGTTACACTTGCAAATATTCTAAATTTTGATGTTCTAAACACTCAGCAAATGTATTTAAATGTTTCATCATGATGGTCATTAAATAATCCACATCACATAACCAAATTTATAACATTAAATAACTCAGAGATGAATAGGAAAAAAAAGTTTCCAAATATACAGAAAGTTTTTATTTTTTTCAAAATTATTTATAAAAATTATTAATACTGTCACAGTTAGTTATTACTAAGCAAGAGAAAGAAGGACTATTTAACGTACCCATTCTTTATATATAAAAAAAATAGACCAGCACCATAAGACAAGATTTCCAGCCGAAGGTTCCACAGCTGAGGCTCATGCGGCTAAGGCATCAGCCACATACACATGAGCTGGAGGGTTCGAATCCAGCCTGGGCCCTCCAAACAACAATGACAGCTGCAACAACAAATAGCCAGGCGTTGTGGCAGGTGCCTGTAGTCCAAGCTACTTGGGAGACAGAAGCAGGAGAATCACTTGAACCCAGGTGTTGGAGGTTGCTGTGAGCTGTGATGTCACAGCACTCTACCCAGGGGGACAGCTTGAGGCTCTGTCTTAAAAAAAGAAAAAAAAAAAAAAGATTCCCAGCCAAATCTTAACCCCTCCAAATATAGATAATGCTGTGAAAAAGATAAATCTGTTTTTAATTTACATGTTCTAAAATTAAATATAAATGTAAAATAAAAAAGCACAACCTACTTCTTGTATTTCTAATTACATATTGGTTAGATTTGGAGAAATGAAAAAGACAGAAAATAACATGGCAGTTTTGCAAGATAATCCAGTTAAAATTGTTTTTTTTCTTTTTCTTTTTTCTTTCTTTTTTTTTTTCCTGAGATGAGGTTTCACTCTGTGTTCCAGCTGGAATTCGGTGACATCATCATATCTCACGGCAATTTCAAACTCCTAGGCTTGAGTGATCCTCTTGCCTCAGTATCCCAAGTAGCTGAGATTGAGTGTGTGCCACCACACCAGGCTAAACTTTGTACATTTTATAGAGGGTCTCCCTCTTGCTCAGATTGTTCTCAAACTCCTGAGCTCAAGAGATCCTCTTGCCTTGGTCTCCCAAAGTGCTAGAATTACAAGCATGAACCACAGTGCTCAGCCTGGTACTAATAAAGTTTGTTTACTCATGATTATGATCAGGAAAACAGAGAAAGAGAAACATTTCTACAGTGCTAACAGTCACAAGAGGCTAGTGAATGAACTTATTTGCTGTTATAATTTTACTTTAAAACATGGCACCCTCTTAATTGCTGTCAAAAGCTATGAGAGATATCAAGAAGCTAAAAGCAAGTTTATTATTTATAAAACAATAATTTGGTCAATTGTTACCCCAAATTTACAGGTTTGTTATCATAGCACAGATGTTCTCTTGGATTTTTTTCTTCCTAGCCAATATGTTGTTTACCTCATTTAAATACATATCAAATAAGAAAGATAGCATAGTTACCATTTCATGAAATATTATATAACTACAAACAGATAAATCATTAATGATTGAGTTAGATTATTTAAGCTCTTAAAATGACCAACTTGATTTTCACAAGACAGTAGACTTAACATTGACTCCATGTTGTCCCATCTTGTTTTTTGTTAGTAGTTTTGGCCAAGATCCCTAAAGTTCTTGGAGAATAGGCAGGTGTGGTTTCAGGAAAGCAGGTCAATATATGACAATATTAAGAAAAAGCTGTATAACACCAGGAAAATACATTTATAAATATGCTCACTTCAAAATGCATTATAAATTTATCAGTAGTCTCTACCTTATAAGTGGTGAATTTACCTCCTTACTGGAGTTAACCTCTCATCTGCCTGTGATGTATTTAAAAAGAGTAGAGAGAGCTTCTTTGAGTATGTCATTACTGGAGTCAATAACAAGAATGTGGGTAAAAGATCATGTCCACTATTTTTCTCTTCCTTCACTAGTATAAAAGCTTAAAAATGGCTTTAGAATATGAAAAAAAAAGTCAAGGATCTTTATGCACAGTTATCTAGAAAATATTGTAAATTGTTAAAATTAGACTTAAAATATCAATTAATTTGAAGATATTTTTCCTTTGAATAAATATAACTGGCACAAACAGAAATATAAAGAACATATGTCATAAGTGTATGTATGCACAAACATTCCATATATATTCACGTATATATATATACTGTATGTGTGTGTATATATATATGGAAAGAAGGAGGTAGAGACAGACACAGAGAGAGACTCACAGAGTTTAGTTCCTTAAGGCAATAAAGTTTCCACATCTATTCTGAGCTATATCACAAGGTATGTGATTAATATGACATAGAGATATATAAGTAGCAAAAACAAAAGGAAATAAAGGCAAGTACTGGTGCACTCTATATAATACATCTAAGGGGTTCAAAACCCCTTTAAAAAGTCTTATTAAACTTTACAATGCAGCATAAGTATACCAGTAATCACAATGTCTGCACAAGTTAACTCTCTTACTCATACTATGTGAGCAAATGAGAGCAGCCGTTACAGAAATACACAATATGGAACAACAAAACTAATTTCAAATTTACTACAACCATACTATTTCAATGTTATCAGAAAATTGGCAATTATTCTTCTGCCTATTGTTTGAGTTATTAACCATCCTCTCATGAAAAAGAATCATGCACAGTAAGCATCATTAGAGTGGCTGAAAACACTTTCCAAGAATATAACAAACAAAAACTAGCAAACTAGCAGAGCTTGAAAACACTATAAGCATTGTTTTCTAAGTCTTGCTCTGGGCTAATGACTTTCAGCCATTCTCTTTAAAAATAAAGACCTAATTGCAGCTTCATTTCTCCAGTGTTTGAAAGTGAAGTGGATTCTCTGTTTGAAGTTTGTACCTTTCTTCCAGTTCAAATTTAAATATATTTTAGAGTCCTACAGGAATAAGTTTAAGTTTCCGGATCTCTAAATCTATTAACACAAACACTATTAGATTCACTAGCTCCTCATATATTTAGGGACCAGGGCTTATAGCAACCATGCTGTTGACTTCTGCAACTACCTTTGAATTCATTACTATAATCAAATAGTTCTTTTTTATCCTTTAGAGGTTTTAAAAAAAATTACAGATTGACTTTCAAACATATATTTCATCCACATAAAATTTACATAAAAATCAACTGCAATTCAGTAATGGAGAAGAGTATTGCAAAGAATTTTAATTTAACATCAAAAGCCAAATTAGATAATTTACATTAAAATTACTCTAATACGTTCTTGTACATTAATTTGTTCTTTGACAATTCAAAAAAAATTATCCGCAGTGTGATTTTGGCTATCGATTGAACTCAACTACTACATCCTACATACTTCTACTTTTTATAGATTCACTAGTAATGTAAAGCTGTGGGGCGGTGCCTGTGGCTCAAAGGAGTAGGGCGCTGGCTCCATGTGCCAGAGGTGGTGGATTCAAACCTGGCCCTGGCCAGAAACTGCAAAAAATAAAATAAAATACAAGCTGTGACTATTTTACCAAAAGATTTCTATCCTTTTAACAACTTATACATATTCTGTTCCTTCTAATAAATTTACTTTCACTTATAAAAATATTAAGTCAAACATTCATTGAGTGCAGCACAGTATAAATAATTACAAAAATAGGTAGTATATTTTACTGACATGCCAAGCTAAAAATTAAATATTTCACAATTATCATGAGTCAACAAGTAAGTTCACAAATTATAGACAGCAACACAGAGAGTAAATCTGGTAGAATGTTTAAAAGATAAATGCATCACAGAAATTACAATGAGAATGTCAATGCTGAGATTTGAACATATGCCTGATGGTGCATAAAAATAATGCAACAAATATTGTTTGAATCAATTAATGAACGGCTCTAAAATCTATCCTCCAAATAACTGTTGTGGCTATTGGGGAAAGAAAATTTGTACATCATGAATATGTTTTAGCCTCTAAAGTATTATTTCAGAGAAGGAAGCCAAATTCTGCAAATATTTTTGGTGACATCTCATAAAAGCAAATTTGAGCTCGATTTAAAAAACAACTGTTTTTAAGTACAAATATAAACTGAAATAAAAATAAATGAATTTGCTGATTGTTCTTTTCTGTTTGAGAAAATGACTCAGCCTTAAACATAACAAAATCTCACCCAATATCCTCAAAATTAAAATTTATGATTTAACTAAAGCTATAATTAAAATGTACAAGTAGTAATTTTTGTAAATTAAATAGCTATGTCATTACTGTATGTACACTGCATTTAAAAATTTCCTATTTTATTTCCATAAATTCAACAAAGTCAGCTGAGTCAGAAACCCAATAACCTTTCTGTCTAAAAGCCTATTAACATTAGTTAATCTTTTTAAATCTTACAATAAGCTTATAATTATGTAAAAAAAATACTTCTGCAAGTGGAAAAACTGAAATTATAGTCAGGGACATCACTTTGCTGAGAGTGATTCATAAATTCAATCTCAGAGAGCAGCTAACAGTCACAATCTCAAACTCTTTAACTCCAGAGCAAATACAAACCATATTAGTGTGTTTTACTATTCAGCCCGATGGCCAGTATAGTGAACCTACCTCCCTGAAAAAGGGAAGTGGAGATAAAACATCAACATCTGTAATACACGAAGGAAGGGTCTGAATTCCAGTTAAGGCTTTCAATCCTTGGCTGCTCTCAAATTTGGAAGCAGTGAGGCCCCAAATATGGGGCAAATGTGTGAAATACTGAGATTATCTCAGCTTTTATTTCTTCAGATGAAACAGAAAGATCTACTTATTGGGATCACTTTTGGCAAATGTAAAGAAGACAAGCTGGAAACATTTCCCCTTTTAATTATGTGACCCAAATCCATGCTATTTGAGAATACCTAATTGAACTATTTAATTTAGCAAGAAAACCATCTGCTCAAAGCCTAGGTCCTCAGTTCTTACTGCTATGAAAACAAAGGTCAAGGTCAAAGGATTGAGGTTGCAGTAAACCTAGTTCAACTTGAGGAGATAAACAGCAACAAAGAGTGGGCATCTGCACAGTCTACTGTGGATGGATGGCTATCAAACACCATCACATGCTACAGAGAAATCTTTCACAGCACAAACAGCAAGCTCTCAGCTGTTTCATTGCAGCACTGATGAGGGTCAGACTTTGCTCTTAGAGCCCCCCTGCCATCTCCTCAGCCTCTCCAAGTGCACTCTACACTTAGTTTATTTTTTTGCCAAGAAGGCTAATCTTAGTCACCTAAAACTTCTCATTGCAAAAGAAACTCCTTGTTTAAGCCCAAGTACAACCACCAGCCCCTTTCCAATTATCCTCTGCAACTTCCCCAGTCTCTTTCATGCCTGGCTACTGAGCTCAGTCTAGTTTGGCAGCTGGCCAGGTTCTTCTCTTTTTTCCCTTGTCTGTCGTAAAAACTTGGAAAATACCCCTGGACAGTTCAAGGAGACCTTTAATTATGGAGTGGGGCAGACCCTTAGCCTGTCTGCTGTTTCCAGCAAGGGTTGTAGTTGCCAGCGACTTCACTCTCTCAATTGGTGGGTTTTCTAACAGGCTACTTGTTTATATGGGGAACAGAGGGGAAAGACTGGCAGAAAAGGGGGCGATTTGCAAATCTGAAAAATTTCCAATTCTTCTCAGAATGTTCTACTTCCTAACATTCATTCTAACAATCTCTCCTCCGTTAGCATTTAATCACCTATTTGGAATTAAAGATACAAAATCAACAGTACCATGGTCTCTTTCTAGTCCCAGAAATGAACAAGTGGACTCATACATTAAGAGAACACTCTCCAGAACGTTTTATTCTCAAACATAGGTGCAGCGTTCTTTTAAAAGCAGGCACAAAACAAAATTTAACCTTCCTTAATTGATTGCATTATACTTTGTGAAACATGCAGATTGAAATAGTGCGTACGTGTAAATGTCTGATCACAAATGAAAGGCAACCTCAGTTGGGAAAAACTAGTAGGACCTAGGGAGGAGTACTTTGACTGCCAGCCCTCACTTACTAGGAGTGTGCCCAACGTACCAAGTCGACCCGTCAAGCCCAACACCAGCTACGTTTTCCTTACTCTACCTTGGCACGCTAGTTCCAGCCGCAGCGTCCAGCTTCCTGTCCAAGTCCCATTCAACATTGTAAACACATTCCAAGAAAACCAGCCTGCCCAGATTTCCCTCCCGCACACAGGGAAGTCAGCGCAGCAGCCCCAGTAGCCAGAATAGAAAAGGATTGACTACTCGGCATTCTGGTGTGTGTAGCCAGTGACGCCTCGGAGAGGTAGACCCGGCGGAGGGAGCCTGGCAGCCCAACATAGACCCCCTAGGTCTCATTACCCTGCCGCGCCTTAAGCCCTGCAAAAAAACCCTGCTTGACCCGCTCAGCCAAAGGGTAACCCTGTGGACGCCGCCCCCCGAGGGGGGCCCTACCCGCTCTGGGCTTTAAAGTATCCGCAGCCGGGCCTCTGAGCTTCGCGCCTCCCCGCCCCCATGCCCACATTTTCTCTGCTCGCCAACAAAAGGAAAGCTACGCTGGAAGTTCGCTCTTCGGTCGCTTCGCTGTGACCCGGCGATGACTTGCTTGCTTAGTCCCGTGTGATCCATGCACCCTCAGCCGGACTAATCCGTGGGCGCCCACCCCACCCCCACCCCTTGCAACTCCTGCTCACCGGCTCCGGCTACTCGGACCAAAGTTACCACAAAAGGCTAAGAAGGCTTCAGGAGCGCGGAGACCGCCGAGTCCCCAATCTCTCTCGGCTCCCCCCTCCACCCGCGTCATTTCTCAAGCACTGCCATGGCAGGCGTCAACAGGTCTTAGCCTCCTTTCTTGCTGGACTACTCCCTGCGCCTTTAACTGTCCTACTTTTTTTTTTTTTTTTTTGCAACCTGCTGGACAGCAAGAGAGGGGACGCGCAGCCCCGAGCCCTCCTCCCCCGGCACTGATAGCTGGAGCTGACCGCTGTCCCTCGGGATAGCAGCTTCTAAAAGATTACATACTACCGCCTGAAGGGATGCTGGGATCGCCGCCAGTGAGGACCCAGATAAATCGCGCTCTCTGCGTACCTTACTGAATGATGCAGTCCGGTCAAGCTTCGGGCAGGGGCGTGGAGGGCTGCCGGGTCCTCGCAGCCTGGCGATCTCCGTGTCAGCTCAGCCGGAGCGCGGATTTCGTGGCCGACAGGGAAAGTTTCTCTACGTCAACACGGCGCTGGACTAGGGACCCTCGGGCTTTGGTCCCCTCCCTCTTCGTGCTCTCTGCTCCCCTCCCTCCCCTTCCTAATCCGCTGGATCCAAAACTAGCGCTGGCGGCTGCTGGGGCTCAGGGCTCGGGACTCCGGGTCGCTCCCGCCTGGGAGCGCGGGGCTCCCCCTCTCGGTCGGAAGAAAACTCTAGCCGACTCGGCTTGCGCACTTCTGGCGGTCTCCGTGGACACTTCCACATGGGACGCCTGTGTTCAAGCTCGCGGACTTACTTCTTTAATTTCTGATGGTGGTTTTCTGAATGCCCACTGCGCTATTCCGAGTGTGCATATAGGACTGGAGGTGGAGGGTGGGGATGGGAGAGAAACTCGTCTGCAAAAGGAGAGGCCATACCTTAGCCAGGACCGAGGCAAAAGAGCAGTCCCGCACACCCGCCCCCACAAGTGCCGCCTTTCCTTTTGAACGCTCTCCCTGAGCCCTGAAACAGGACTTTTCGCCTTTTCTTATCTCTATGAGTTTCCTAATAGTTTTAAAATACATCTGCGGCTTAATGGGGCTGGAGGCGGGAGTGTCAGAAGAAATAGACGAACGGGAGTAAAACATGCCTTCTTCACAGCCTTTATCTAGAAAGCATTGACCTAGTTGCTGCTGCTGCTCTTACTGAACCTCTTCAGACTTGTCTCTTTGGTTTTCACTCATTTTTTAAAACTCAGCCAGAATATTTGAACTTTATCATATACCTTTTTCTAAAAATTTTGGAAATTTCCTCAGTCACCAGATCATACCCATTTTATCCATTCAGATGTTTACCTCGGAATTCAGGTCTCCTATTTAGGGTTCCTGGAAAACAACAGCAAACCATTCTTACTGATCTTAGTAAAGCTTAGTGTAGAGAAGGAGGCGAGGAGGAAGAGTATTATTACCTAAAAGAGTCTGTGAGGATAAAAAGACCTTTGCTAAAGTTTTTGGAGATGCTGTTCAAAATTTAGTTTACCAAGTTTTAGTTTGAATGTGAAAATAGATGGGATGGGGGGCAGCATTTAACAAGGCTAGCAGTTATAATGTGTCACAATGTCAGGCCAGATTCCTTTATAGACACGCTTCTTACAGACCCTGTGCACTAGGACGCTCTACTCAATTATAACGTGCAAACAGGAATTACACAAGCTAAGCCACAGTCACGGTCAACATTCACAGGAGTTAAACGAGAGTAGTGTCAGCCACAGAGAATGTACTCAGTAAAATACCTGGGTCTTCTATCCCATCATATTTTACTGTAAATAGGAAAGAATGGGACTGGAAATTTCCCCCCCCAAAAAAAAAACTTGTAATAGAACTCATTTTCTTCCCCCCAAGTCATTTCAAGTTAAAAAGATGCAACTTCACAATTTTGAAATGAAACTACATTTTGAGATATTAGCCAAAGTTTCTTACTTTAAGTATAAATCAACTAGAGTTAGGGATCTTAAGTGACTCCCTGCAAATCTCATGATTTGGAAATACTACTAAAACTATGATCAGAAACTAGCCCTCTTGATATTTGGGACAAGGTCTTCTATTTAATATTTTCCACTTTGACACAATAGTCAAGCACACATTAAAATTATTTTATTAAAAGCAGGGGTTGAGCACAGTGGCTCACACCTGTAATTCCAGTACCTTGGAAGGTGATGGCAGGAGGATCCCTTGAGGCCAGGAGTTGACAACCAACTTAAGGAACATAGCAAGGTCCCTTCTCCTCAAAAAATAGAAAAATCAGCCAGATGTGGTGCTGCATACCGATAGTCCCAGCTACTTGGGAGGCTGAGACAGGAGAATCACTTGAGCCCAGGAGCTTGAGGGTGAGTAAACTGAGATCAGGCCACTGCATTCCAGACTGCACAAGACAAAAAAAACTAAATAAAAACAAAAGCATTGTTTGAGGACAAATGCCAGTTGCTATTTCAGTACATAACCTTTAAGCAATTAATTTCTGAAGAGTCGTCTAAAATTAAACAATTTCTTTTAGCTGACTACTTGGTATCAATGTGATCATAAAAATAAAATAAATGGTATCCCAGTATTTAGAACTAAGGAGATTTAACCAGGTAAGCAAATCCATACTTACATTATATACTTAGATCTTTTGGGGGTTTTAACATACAATATTAAAAGATTTCAAATATAGAACTTTAAACTCTGAAGAATACATCAACAAACCACTATATCTAGTTTGAAAAAAAACAACAGATAAATCTTCAAAACGCTGTAGTTCCACTTGAACCAGGGCAGTACCCAAGAACAAATCAGGCTACAGAGGTCATTATAAACTCCATCCTGTGTAGTAATGGAAAATCCCTTAGCATGTGCTTACTACTCATTCATTTGCCTCTGCTACCTTTGAAGAGAAAGTCTTTTAAACTCTTTCTCACCATACTTAATGTTAAAAGTCCCCTGGAGCTTTTACAAGACTAACTCCCAGATTCTCAGAGGTGAGACTCTATATCCTCATTTTGAGTAGGGATTCTGCATTACTCCAGCCTCTTGCTCAATTTCCTTCTCTTTACAAATCTATCTTCCTTTTCTGTAAGATTTGGAAGATGGTAAAGAAAGAAAATATTATTGCTACAAAGTGCTTTTACAATGAATGAGGTGAATGAGGATGCATGAGTCCTCATAATAGCTTTTTCCTATCCTTATATATAGTATTAAAGATCACTCATTTTTATATTTTTTTCTCCCAATATTTAAAGTCTCTAAGCTTCCTATTGCTGTGTAATTTTTTAACCTGACTTTTGACATGATCTGCTTTATGAAATGGCTTAGAGGAATAAAAATCTCAAGGGTATCAGAACAAAGTTTTTAAAAACATTAAAGCCTAATAGAACAAGATTTTAAATCAGATTTATAGCATGGCCCAGGATGTAGAAGGGAAAAGAAGGGAAAAGCCAAAGAAACATGTTGCAGAAGTCTGGCAGTGATAGTCTGGCTCTGTAACTAGAAATGCCTAATTGCACCCATTGCAAATATTGCAGGTTTCTGTTTGAAAGTTCTCCACATTCATCATAGGTGCATATAGATTTGACAGACACTCCGCAGCCTTCTGATAATTTTGAATTAATTTTCTTGTTCGAGCAAGTTTGAAGTTTCTCTTACATGAACTAAGAGCACCTTGACTAAGAAAGAAAACTACCTTTTAGATGTTAAGAAGGACAATTTTATTGCTGATTATTGCAAAAGCACATAGAAATATATACAAGGTCAGACAATTAAGTTCACGAACTTACTCCAGAAAAACTGCTATATACTTCATTGCCGAATATCACTGTGGTCACTTTGAGACCTTCAAAGGAGGTGGATAGCACTTTGTCTAGGATGCGTTCAGGGGCTTAATTGTCCAACCTCATATACGGGTTAGAAGGTCATATTTCTGTATGATACGTGTAATAATGACCAGATTATCCTTTGAGTACTTAGGGGAATCTGGGTTCCAAAAGCTAATGTTACATTTCCTTTCAAACTTCCTTCATTTTGTCTTTCATTTTAAAAGAATCACTTTATTGTTCTCCTGATTAAGAACAGGCTGGGGTATCATAGCTCCTACCTGCAATCCTAGCACTCTGGGAGGACAAGGAGGGAGGACGCTTGAGGCTAGGAGTTTGAGACCAGCATGAGCAAGAGACCAAAAACGCTCTGTACAAAAAATAGACACATTAGCCAGATGTGCTGTGGGCTCATGTAGTCTCAGATATTTTGGAGGCCGAGGCAAGAAGATTGCTTGGATTTATTTTTCCAAATGAACTTTGTATTCATTCTGTAAAATGTCCTTATCTAGTTCTTTCTAATTCTTTCTATAGACCTTTTTATTTCCTCCCTTTGACCCCCAAAACTCTTTTAGAATTGTGTTAAGTTTGTATATCAACTTGATTGAATTCATTTCATTTTTTCTTTTGATCCTAAAAAAGGATGATTTTTCAGCTTGAAAGGACCCTACTTGTGCACTTATTCATATTTCAATTTTATCATCCAATCCATTAAATTACCACTTACTAATCTCTCTGTTATTGCTAAGAGTGAAAAAGCCATTTTCAACAACTGCAAAAACATAAATAACATTTGAAATATAGAGCCCTACTTTATAGCATAAATGAGGGAAAGGACAGATCTTAAGCAAGGGTAAAATTTCTACTTCATGTGCACTCTAGACCATATTGAGTAAACGTCTTATGTGACATCCAGACGTCCAGATGTCCAGACATGACTAAAAGAAAGAAACTCACACCAAGGTTCACAGAAAGGCCTGGCCTAATGTCCAGAAGTGGTCTTCTTAGGAGTGCTCTCTGCCACAGCATTTGCAGGCCTGGAAAGTTTGCTCAAAGCAGTTTTACTTGGATGAAAAACTGCTGAGTTCAGAAAATATTTTGCTCATTTGAAGACACACATACTTAAAATACAAAAACAGAACAAACAGAACTTGTCTTACAAATGGTATTCTGTTATTTTTTTTCTTAATCACTTATTAAAAGTGATTTTTGGGAAAAGAAAACTTTTTATTTGAAAATTATGATTTGAGGACATTAGCTAGAATACGAATTTCTTAATTCTCTCCAATATCCTACATTGGAATTTATCCAGGCCTGATAATAGAGCCTAATACAAAAGCAAAGCAAGATACCTATTCGTGTAAGTCTGACATAATATGATAATGTCACTGTGCTTTAAAAGGCAAAGGGGACATTGGCTTCTACCACAACTTAGCAACAAAAGACATTCTCTTGCTGAGTATCCTTTTCATAAAAGGGGAAAAACATTTCCTACAGTGGCTTTTCTGTAAAAGACAATCTGTGGCAACAATTGGTAGAGCAGAGACTTGTCCTGCTGGTTCTGTGTCAGCAGCTGCTCAGGCTCAGCAATCTGATTACTCACAGATAAAATGCTATCAGTTCAATGAGAATTGGCTGCTTTTCTAAGGGTGTGGATGCAGAAGGCCTTTATCCACTTTCAAAAACAAAACCTTCCAGAAGAAATTTTAAAACTACACAAATCTTTCACATATATTGATAATGCAGGCAAGGATTATCCATTTTCCATACCCAAACAAATCGCTAAGGACTTTCAAAGAAATACTACTATCCGTAAATACAATATTATTCTGTTTGAAAATCTCTACAATACAGAAGTAAAAAGTAAAAATTTTTAATTAGTAAAATTAAATTCTATTTATTGAAAAATTTTTTTGTATTGTGCCTTGAGTTTGGGGGAAGAAACTGTTTGGGGATAAAACATAAATCAATAGTTATGTGAATTTATCTTACAAAACAGTTCATAAAGTTTTAAGAAAACTCTCACATGTTAAATTTTATTTACTGAATTAAGCTTAAAATATTTCTTATACAAATGATCTTTGGTCTGTTTTTGCTGGAAGAAGCACAGCATTAAGCTTCAAAATGTGAGCTTGGAAGTCAAAAGTCCTGGGTGAGACTGTGAAAATTCTCATTTCTGAAAAGAGCTGTTGTTGGGATTAATGGAGTTAATAAATATAAAGCATTTAGCATGGTCTGCAAGAAGTATACAATAAATGATAGCTTTACAGGAAAATAGGTAAAACTATTGTTGATAACTTTAATTTTCTAAACTAATCTGTAGCATTTATTTAGGTATCACCAAATTTTCTACCAAAGTCCTTTCTCTATTCCAGAATTCCACAGAACATTTACATCTCTTGGTCTTTCCTGATCTGTGACCGTCCTTTGGCATTTCCAGGTGGCTCCTGATTTGATGCTTTTGAAGGGCAACAATGGTTGATTATGTTATAAAATGTCTTTTAAATCAAATCTGTCTGCTATTTTCTCTTGATTGCACCAAGGTCATGAGTTTTGGGGGGGAATACCACACAGGTAAAGTGTCCTTCTCATTGCATCATGTTGGTTATACATGAAATTGGCGTGAGGTCATAATGGCAACATTAACTTGGTGAAGGTAATGTCTGCCAGTTTTCTCTGTCTAAAGTTACAATTTTTCCCTTGGTTATTAATAAATATTTTGGGGAAGATACTTTGAAACTATGCAAATATTTTTTTTTCCTTAAACATCTATCCAAAAATTTTAACAAAAATCAATTGATCTTGCTTATTGGATTTTTCGTTCTTTCTTTTTTTTTTTTTGAAAGTCCAACATCCAAGATGAGGACCGATGCCTGGACAAGGCTCTCTTCGTGAGCCTGTAGATGACCACATTCTCACTGTGTCCTCACCAGATACTCAGCAGAGTCCATGGAAGATGGAGATCAGCACAGACCAGCGAAGTCTCAGAAGAAGTCCTAGAATAGCACTTCCAAAAATTTGTAGGATTTAAGTAGAGGATGGAGGAAGAGCCATTCTAGAAAAGAGGAGGAGCAAACAGCAGGCTGTGCAGGTAGATAAGACTAGAATGCAGATTTTTCTATTTTATCTTCATAATTTTTGCATTTGTTAATTGAATATTTATAAGGATTATTTGTTAAATGCTCCTTTCCCCTCATCTAGAGTCACCTTTTAATTTAGCTTAATTCAATAAAACAATGTCTGCTCAAAGAACTAGAATAAGTGTACATCTAGGGAGGCAGGAATGATGATCAGAACTGCCCCCCAAAGTTCCATCATCATTCACTCAGCCTTCAGTACTGAATCCTTCTACTGCCAGACACTGAGCTAGTAGGAGAAATGATGATGAATCACCAGTCTCTACTAGTACAGAGTCCACAGTCCAGTGGAGGGAAACTCAATGTAATGAATAAATGCAGTTAAGTCATTAAAATAGACATATATTTCTTCGGGTTGGGGGCAGGACTTGCTAAGAATTTAGAAATCAGTCATGTCAAAATGTGAACAAAATTTGGAAGAATGATTAGGTTTGCAGAAAACAGACAAGATGGAGAGATTCATGGCAGAGGAAATGGTGTGGTCAAAGGCTAAGAAGCTTGAGATATAATTGGGTTTCAGCCTTCATATGAATTATATCTCAAGCAAGAATACAGGGAAAAGGGAAAGGGAGGGAAGGAGAGAGGAGAAGAAAGGTGGAGGGAGGGCAATTAGTGGGATCACACCTCCGGTGCATCTTAGCAGGGTACTGGTGAAACTTATGAAAGGTAGAGTATCAATGTCTTTATATAGTGATCAAGAAAATGCCATGAAGGCTATCTGTAACAGTATGATCAAAATATTTCTGAATGTATATGAAGCACATTGTGCCCTATGATTGCACCAGTGTACACAATTATGATTCAATAAAATTATTTAAAAAAAAATACAGTATAGTAAAAAGAGCCTTAGAAGATAAGCAAATAAACACATGAAAAGGACTCGCAAATTACTATGTAACTTCACACAAGCCACTATCACAATTTCTTCATCTATATAATTGTTCCAAGACTCAAAATGGTGAAAATGAATGTACTTTGTTTACTATCAAGCTCGTTTTAAAGATGAAAAGGAATATTATGTTGGCTCAATCTGTGGGCAGCAGTTATCTTCACTTTGGTGCACTCTCAGCAAAAGCAAAAATTTAGTTTATTCTATTAAAAATGTAATACTTGGGGCGGCACCTGTGGCTCAGGGAGTAGGGCGCTGGCCCCATATACCAAGGGTGGTAGGTTCAAATGTGGCTCTGGTCAAGCTGCAACAAAAAAATAGCTAGGTGTTGTGGTGGGTGCCTGTGGTCCCAGCTACTTGGGAGGCTGAGGCAAGAGAATTGCCTAAGCCCAAGAGCTGGAGTCGTGACGCCACAGCACTCTACCAAGGGTGACAAAGTGAGACTCTGTTTCAACAACAACAAAAAACTTGTAATACGTGGAGGGAAATCAGTTAAAACATTTGTTTGTCTATCTGATTATTGAACAAAACAACTGTGTGAAGCCAAATGTTCAATTCTTATAATATGCTCTCTTCTAAATCCCTTACATACTATAACTATCATAAATGTGTATTACGGATCAAACATAAATTTTTTTATGAAGCAGTCATTGTATGTATTATTCCCATTGTACATATGATCAAACTAAAGTTCTGGGAGTTCAGATAATTCATGAAAGGTCATAGAGCTGAGTTTGCCACATGGTTAACAGATTATGCTAAGATTCTATTCATCGCGTGTATCTCTAGTACTCTAAGCAACAAATTATCTTGATTTTTTTCTTTTTATTTCTTTTTTTTTTTTTTGAGACAGAGTCTCACTCTATTGCCCAAGCTAGAATGCCCTGGGCTCAACCTAGCTCATAGCAATCTCAAACTCCTGGGCTCAAGCAGTTCTCCTGTCTCAGCCTCCCGAGTAGCTGGGAAAAGTGCCCACTTCAACACCCGTCTATTTTTTTTTTTTCTATTTTTAGTAGAGACAGGGGTCTTCCTCTTTCTCAGACTGGTCTCCAGCTCCTGAGTTCAAGGGGTCCTCCTGTTTGGCCTCCCAGAGTGCTAAGATTGCAGGCAGGAGCCACCATGCCTGGTCTATCTCTTACTGCTTCATCAAAAAATATTAATACACCCACACTTGTTCCAGAGCATTCTGGAATCAGAACCAGACATTCTGTTGTTCAGACTAGAGTGCCATGGTGTCAGCCTAGCTTACAGCAACCTCAAACTCCTGGGTTCAAGGGATCCTCCTGCCTGGGCTTTCCAAGTGGGACTACAGGCACCTGCCACACAACACCTGGCTAATTTTTCTTTTTCTTTTTTTTTTTTTTTCCAGTAGTGATAAGAAAAATCTCACTCTTGCTCAGGCTGGTCCCAAACTCCTGAGCTCAAGGGATACTCCCAACTCAGCCCCCCAGAGTGCTAGGATTATGGTCATGAGCCACCAGGCTGGGCCCTGACATGAGTTTCAACTATGGCTCTTACTAACTGTGTGAACTTAGGCAAGTTATTTTGCCTCTCTGCAAATCCTGTCCAGCACAACAAGGTAAGAAAATGAATAGAAGCAGTAAAATCATCTTATTCACTGATGATGTAATATCGTACATATAAAATTCAAAAGAATACATAAATTACTAAAATGAATGTAAGATCATAGGATGCAAGGTGAATTGTATTTCTGTATATTACCAAGAAACAATTGAAAAACGAAAAATTTTTCAAATGCCATTTACAAAAACAGAAAAAACATGAAATAGAAATACATTTAATGAAAGATGTGCAAGATCTCTACATTGAGAAAAAAAAAAAAAAAAACACCTGCTAATAGAAGTTCACAAAGACCTAATTAAAAAGAGATAGGCAAAGCACAGTGATGTGCACCTGTAGTCCCAGCTTCTCGGGAAGCTGAGAAAGGAGGATGGCTTCAGCCCAGGAGTCAAGACCAGGTAAGCAACATAGTAAGACCCTGTCTCTTAAAACATTAAATTAAATTTTAAAAAAGAAAATAATTAAGAAAAGAAGACTGGGCACGTTGGCTTACACCTGTAATCCTAGCACTCTGGGAGGCTGAGATGGGTGGGCTGCCTGAGCTTAGGAGTTCAGACCAACCTGAGCAAGAGACAGACCCCATCTCTACAAAAAATAGAAAAAATAGGCTCGGCACCTGTGGCTCAAGCAGCTAAGGTACCAGCCACATACACCTGAGCTGACGGGTTTGAATCCAGCCCAGGCCTGCCAAACAACGACGGCTGCAACCAAAAAAAATTAGCCAGGCGTTGTGGTGGGCACCTGTAGTCCCAGCTATTTGGGAGGCAAAGGCAGGAGAATCACTTGAGCCAGGAATTGGAGGTTACTGTGAGCTGTGATGCCACAGCACTCTACCCAGGGTGACAGCTTGAGGCTCTGTCTCAAAAAAAGAAAAGAAAAAATAGCCAAGCATGGTGGCTCACACCTATAGTACCAGGTACTTAGGAGGCTGAGGCAGGAAGATTGCTTGAGACCAAGAGTTTGAAGTTGCTTAGAATTATGTTGATGCCATGGCACTCTACCCAGGATGATAGAGTGAGACTCTATCTCAAAAATAATAATAGTAATAAATTTTATAAAACAGAGATGGATATAAGGTGTTGGCACTTCCAAATTGACTTATAAATTCAATGCAATCCCAATCAAAATTCCAGCAAGTTTTTTTTTTTTTTTTTTTTGAGACAAAGTCTCACTCTGGTACCCCAGACTAGAATACCCTGGCATCATAGTTCACAGCAACCTCAGCCTCCGGGGCTCAAGAAATCCTCTAGTCTCAGCTGCCTGAGTAACTGGCCACCACGCCCAGCTAATTTTTCTATTTTTGTAGAGATGGACCAGCCTCTTGCTCAAGCTGGTTACCTACTCCCAAGCTCAAGCAATCCACCTCCCTCGGCCTCCCAGAGTGCTAGAATTACAAGAGTGAGTCAAGGTCTCAGCAAGCTTTTTAAATAAATATTGAGATGCTAGTTCTACTATTTATAAAGAAGTACATATTACCTAGTATAAGTAAAACAGACGTGAAGAAGCACAAGTCAATGACTTACACTACTGGTTTCAATACTTGCTATAAAGCTACAAAAATTAAGACAGTGTGATATTGGTACACATATAGGCATAGACAAATAGATAGATGGAACGCAATAGAGAGCCCAGAAATACACCTCCAAATTTATAGTCAATTGATTTTGTAGAAAATTGTCAAAGAAATTCAATAGAGACAGCAAAGTCTTGTCAATAAACAGTGCTGGAACAAGTAGATTATTAGTATGGAAAAAATAAATTTGACTCCCCTCCCCTTACCATACACAAGAATGACTTACAGATGAATCATTGACTTAAATGTTAAAGACAAAACTATAAAGTTTCTAGAAGAAAATATGGGGTAGCAAATATCTTTACAACTTTGGAATAGTCCGTTTCTTCTTAAAATGACCTGAAAGACACTGATAAAAAGGCAGTCCATGGATTTGTAAAACATATTTGTGATACATGTATCAAGCAAAGTAATTGTATCCAGAATAAAAAACACAGCTAGAAAAAAAATAATAAATAAGAAGTTAACTGATGGCTCGGCACCTGTGGCTTAAGTGGCTAAGGCGCCAGCCACGTACACCTGAGCTGGCGGGTTGGAATCCAACCCAGGCCCGCCAAACAACAATGACGGCTGCAACCAAAAAATGGCCAGGCGTTGTGACAGCTCCTATAGTCCCAGCTACTTGGGAGGTGGAGGCAAGAGACTCGCTTGAGCCCAGGAATTGGAGGTTGCTGTGAGTTGTGATGTGACAGCACTCTATCCAGGGTGACAGCTTGAGGCTCTGTCTCAAAAAAAAAAAAAAAAAAAGAAGTTAAAAAGAAGTAAAAAAAAAGAAATAATAGCATTCTAAAATAGACCTACTCTTATGTTACAATGTTAATGTTACTTTCTTTACATTATTATTATTGCTTAATATTTTGATGCAGCAATCATTTGATTTCTTTTCTGAATGTATTTATCTTCGTTTGTTCTTTACGAGGATTTTGTTTCTAGTCCTTATCTTAAACATTGTTATCGTTATTAAATTTCAAACCTTTTTAATTCTGTGAAGGCAAAATGTGGAAACCTAATAAGCACATGTATATGTAAAAAATAAAAAGGAGAAAGTTGCAAATGTAGCCATTTCTAAAAAAAAACACAAACAAAAAAAAGACTAAGCTAAATCCATAATAAGAAAAAAGGCCAAATAACAAAAATGGATGAAAGACTTCAAAGGTACATTACAAAAGTATATGTATGGCAATAACTTATGAAAAGATGCTTAGTGTCATTAGTCATCAGGAAATAATTCAAATTAAAACCACAATAGATGGCTCGGTACCCATTGCACAGTGGTTACTACATTGGCCATATGCACCAAGGCTGGCAGGTTCAAACCCAGCCCGGGCCTGCTAAACAACAATGACAACTGCAACAACAAAAAAAATAGCCAGGTGTTGTGGTGGGCATCTGTAGTCCCAGCTACGCGGAAGGCTGAGGCAAGAGAATCCCTTAAGCCCAAGAGTTGAGGTTGTGGTGAGCAGTGATACCACAGCACTCTACCAAGGGTGACATAGTAGGACTCTGTCTCAAAAAAAAAACCACACACAGGCTCAGCGCCTGTGGCTCAACGGGCTAAGGCGCCAGCCACGTACACCTGAGTTGGTAGGTTCGAATCCAGCCTGGGCCCACCAAACAACAGTGGTGGCTGCAACCTAAAAATGGCCAGGCATTGTGGTGGGCACCTGTAGTCCCAGCTACTTGGGAGGCAGAGGTAGGAGACTCGCTTGAGCCCAGGAATTGGAGGTTGCTATGAGCTGTGATGCCACTGTACTCTATCCAGGGTGACAGCTTGAGGCTCTGTCTCAACATAAAAAAAAAAAAACCCACACACGCACACACAATAGAGAACCCCTTCTTATCCATCTATTAGAATGTCTAAAATTGTAAAAGGCTAACAATACCAAGTATGGGGGGGAATGCGGAGCAAATGGAATTCTCATTTATTGGGAGCAGGATTGTACAACCACTTTTGAAAACTGTGGCAGTTCTTTGTAAAGTTAAGCATATACAATTCTACCCAACAATTCTGCTAGGTATTTATTCATCTAGGGGAAAGGAAAGCATATGTCCACCAAAAAGATTGTTAGAGAATGTTAATAGGAGTTTTATTCATAGTAGTCAAAACCTGGAAACTAATTTCCATCAAGGTTTGTGGGGGAACAAGGTGTGGCATATTCCTGTGGTGGAACATTGCTTCTGATAAAAAGCAGACAGGTTATTGAGACATGGAAGAATCTCAAAAGCATTCTGCTGAGCAAAAGTAGTCATATGAGTACATTCTGTATGATTCTGTTTTTTACACATTACAAGAGCAGGCAAAATGAATATATAGTGGCGAAAGTTGATACAGTGGTTATGGGGGAGTGCAGATTGGAAAAAAGACAATTTTCTGGAATAAAGAAATATTCTGAAATGATGAATATTGATTTAGGTGATGGTTACATTTTCACAATGCTTTGTCAAAACTTATCGAGTTGTACCTAATATGCAAATTATACCTAAACATAGTACTGTGGGTACTTTTAAAAATAGAATGGGAGTGAAGCTCCCCACTATGATGAAGTATTTATTTTAAAAAGCCTATAACAAACATCATACTCGATAGTGAAACATTTACTGCTTCCCCTGAGATTGGGAAAGTGTATTGGAAGTAGCATGCACAGTATTACCATTTATATTCAAAATTGTACAGGGATTCTAGTCAGTGTGGCAAAGGGAAAAAAATGGTATAAAGACTGCTAAGGAAGAAATAAAACTATCATTATTTGCAGAGATCATGAATATTTATGTAAAAAATAACAAAAGAGGACAAGTGCAATGCCTCAGACCTGTAATTCTAACACTCTGGGAGGCTGAAGCAAGAGGATCTCTTGATTTTAGGAGTTGGAGACCAGCCTGAGCAAGAGTGAGACCCATCTCTACTGAAAATAGAAAAACTAGCCAGGTGTTGTGACAGGTGTCTGTAGTCCCAACTACTTAGGAGGCTGAGGCAAGATGATTGCTTGAGACCAAGAGTTTGAGGTTGTGAGTTATGATGCCAGGGTGACCCAATGAGGCTCTGTGTCCAAAAAAAGCAAAACAAAAAACAACCAGTTTAAAGTATTGACAGTTTTTCCTTTCTCTTTGTTTATCGCTAATGATGCCAAAAGAAAGATATAGATAGCTATTTTCTTTTCAGACAGAAAGAAAAATAGCCCAGGCTATAGTGCTATAGCCTTGTAGCTCACAACAACCTTAAACTCTTAGGTTCAAGTGATCCTCCTGCCTCAGCCTCCTGGGGAGTAGCTGGGATTACAGATGCCTGCCACAATGCCTGGATGATTTTTCTCTTTTTAGTAGAGATGGGTCTCACTCTTGTTCAGGTAGGTCTTGAACTCCTGAGCTTAAGTGATCCATACTCCTAGCCCTCTCAGAGTGCTAGGATTACAGGCATGAGCCAGCACATCCAGCCTCTAGATAGCTATTAAAAGTAGAATCTAATACATGAAGTGCAATGGTGAAAATCACATCTTGGTTGAATAATCCTGTAAGAATTGAGATGCAAGCACATATCCCTAACACCAGATGTTGGCCTCATCTCACTTAACACTCCCTATTGGTTAAAAGAGGGCAGAATCGCCAGTGTGAGGTGTTAATGCTCTCCTTGGCATCATGAGAAGGGTTAAAATGTTGAGGATGCAAACTAAAATCATCTTGTCTTCATTTGGGTCTTATACTTGAGGAATGCTCACTAATAATATAAAAGTTTATGGGGATTGGGGGGGGTGACATAAGCCTGTAATCCCAGCACTTTGGAATGCCAAAGTAGGAGGATTAAGATCAGCTTGGACAGGGGCGCCTCCTGTGGCTCAGCGAGCAGGGCGCCGGCCCCATATACCGAAGGTGGCGGGTTCAAGCCCGGCCTCGGCCGAACTGCAAAACAAAAAAATAGCTGGGCGCTGTGGCGGGCGCCTGTAGTCCCAGCTACTAGGGAGGCTGAGGTAGGAGAATCGCTTAAGCCCAAGAGCTGGAGGTTGCTGTGAGCAGTGTGACGCCACGGCACTCTACCCAGGGCGATAAAGTGAGACTCTGTCTCTACAAAAAAAAAAAAAAAAGAAATTAAAGGAAAGTAACAAGACAGAGAGGGACAAGATACAGAACATGGGAGAATCAGGGGACAGTTGAGTAGAATCTCCCAAAGACAAAAAGGATCCAACCATGGAAAGGGTGGAGAGAGCCAGGAGTGGTGGCACAAACCTATTGTCACAGCTACTTAGCACACTAAGGTGGGAGGATCATATGAGCCTAGGAGTTCAAGGCCAGCCCCCCGGGGCAACATAGCCAGACCCCATCTCTTAAAAAAAAAAAAAAATGGTGGAGGCTCGGCGCCTGTGGCTCAGTGGGCTAAGGCGCCAGCCACGTACACATGAGCTGGTGGGTTCGAATCCAGCCCGGGCCCGCCAAACAGCAACAGCTGCAACCAAAAAATGGCCGGGCGTTGTGGCGGGCACCGGTAGTCCCAACTACTTGGGAGGCAGAGGCAGGAGACTCGCCTGAGCCCAGGAATTGGAGGTTGCTGTGAGCTGTGATGCCACAGCACTCTATCCAGGGTGACAGCTTGAGGCTCTGTCAAAAAAAAAAAAAGGTGGAAAAAAGAACATTTTAGGCTAGGAGTACAGCAAGTGCAAAGGTCCTGTGGTGAAGATGAGATTCATGTGTTGGAGGCTCGGCACCTGTGGCTAAAGAGGATAAGGCACCAGCCACGTACACCTGACCTGGCGGGTTCGAATCCAGCCCGGGCCCACCAAACAACAATGATGGCTGCAACCAAAAAATGGTCGGGCATTGTGGCAGGTGCCCGTAGTCCCAGCTACTTGGGAGGCGGAGGCAGGAGACTTGCTTGAGCCCAAGAATTGGAGGTTGCTGTGAGCTGTGATGCCATGGCACTCTATCCAGGGTGATAGCTTGAGGCTCTGTCTCAAAGAAAAAGAGAGATTCATGTGTTGGAGTTGCATCAAGGAGTGAATGAGGGACAGGAGAGGTCTCAAGGACTGAGTGGAAGAGTTTAGATTTTATTTTAGGTGTGAAAACCCTCTGGAAGATTTTAGGACAGGAGGAACATTATCCCCAAGTATAAATCAGTGATCAGTCAGGATTTGGAAGTGTGTCCAAGGTCAGTGATCAGCAGAAAACAGCAGGTTGTGTATCTTTTTTTTTTTTTTTTTTTTGCGGTTTTTGGCCGGGGCTAGGTTTGAACCCGCCACCTCCAGCATATGGGGCCAATGCCCTATTCCTTTGAGCCACAGGCACTGCCCAAGGTTGTGTATCTTTCAATCCTAATTCCCTGTCCCTTTTCTCTAGCATACTGGTCTTTCCCCTCTCAGTTCCACTGAAGTCAAGTTCATGCTCATTAACAGTTCTATAGGCTCGGTGCCTGTGGCTCAACGGGCTAAGGTGCCAGCCACATACATCTGAGCTGGCAGATTCGAATCCAGCCCGGGCCCGCCAAACAACAACGGCTGCAATGGCTGGGCATCGTGGCAGGTGCCTGTAGTCTCACCTACTTGGTAGGCAGAGGCAGGAGACTCGCTTGAGCCCAGGAATTGGAGGTTGCTGTGAGCTGTGATGCCATGGCACTCTACCCAGGGGACAGCTTGAGGCTCTGTCTCAAAAAAAAAAAAAAAAGTTCTACATATGCAGCCAGCTCCTCAGCCTAATCTAGGTCGCTGAATAAATGACAGGGTAGGTGTGCAGACTTCCTGAGGGGAAGGTGAGGCATGTGGTGAAACAAGTCTTCTGATGGAGCCTCTCACTTTCTACTCCAGGGGCCTGCGAAGCCTCCCTAGCATGTTCCACCTGCCATGTATATGTGAGCGAGGACCACCTGGACCTTCTGCCGCCGCCTGAGGAGAGGTGAGTCCCTCTCAGCTGCAGCTTTGGCCACCAAGCCTTTGGGTTCCAGGAGTACAGAGATGTCCAGGAGCAGGGGAGGGCGCCCCTTCTCCCCACCTCCAGTTGGTGGAAAGGGAGTTGCCCTTAGGACCTCTGTTCCCACCCCGAGGCCATCCATCTCCCTGCCAGCTAAGCACCCCACTGTCTTGTTAACCACTGCCCTGTTACCCCAGGGAAGATGACATGCTGGACATGGCCCCCCTCCTGCAGGAGAACTCCCGGCTGGGCTGCCAGATCATGCTGATACCGGAGCTGGAAGGGGCAGAATTTACCCTGCCCAAGATCACCAGGAACTTCTATGTGGATGGCTATGTCCCCAAGCCCCACTGACAAGGGCAGCTATATGGTCCGGTGCTGCCGTGGTGCTGGGGGCTGGACTGAAGGATTAGCCAAGCTGCCAGGCGCAGCCCAGAGCATTGGAAGGCTGGAGAGAGATGCAGAAGCCTTCGAAAAGGCCAAAACCCCTGCTTGGGAGAGATCTCATCGCCATGCCAAGCTCTGGTGGGGATAGGGCACTTGCTGTGGTGGCTCCCCCAAACCCCTGAGAAACGGGGCACTAGCAGGGGCAGACTTAAATTGGAGCTGCAATAAAACTGTCTCATAGACTTCCAGTATGTCGAGTGTCCTTGGGGGGCAGATGCAACTGCATATGCTGACCTGCCCCTTCTGGGTGATCAGCAATGGGGCCTCCTGCAGAGGAGGCCATGGATCTCCAATTTTGAAGGTAAAGGCTGGTGGGTGAGGCCCCGCCCCTGCAGCTGCGGAGGGATTTGGAGAGATGGAGGACCTAGCGGGCTGTACGGATGACCTGAAGGACGGAGGCGCTGAAGTTGATTATTAGTTGATTCCTGCTGCCCACCCCATTCAGGTGGGGCTTATTGCGCCCTCAACCAGGTGGGGGCTCATTAGGTGGTCTAGTAGGGGCAGGGCAAGGTGGAATTAGGGAGGGGTCTGGGCTGGGTTGTGATGGAGCTGCTGGCGCCTCCCTGTCTGGACCCAGAGTCACAGGCAGCATCCTCGGCCCAGCGGAAGCTGAGGACCCCAGGATGTCGTATATTCCGTGGGAGGTGCGTAAGGCCAGGTCCCTTCCCCAACCAGCACACAAATCCACTCAGACGCTGCACGTGGCCCAGTGATTCAGGGGTCATGACCTCTGGTTCCTGGGGTTATCCAGGGTCCACAGTGTTAGTTACTGGTACTTAACAAAGAAGAGGCTCTGGTCTCTCGGGCCCTTGGGGTCATCTAGGGTGCAGAGGCCATGCATTTGCATGCCTCTGAGGCCGTTGTAGACACCACCCAGGGGTCATCCAAGGGTTATGGAGATTAAATCAATAATAATGATAAAAATAATTATCATCATCAAGGGTCCTAGGGTGGTCCTTGCCTGGGTAGGTTACTGGGTGGATGAAATGGTTAACTAATAAGAACTGTTGAGAACAGTGCCCTGCATTCACGCAGTGGGCATGTTGTGTTTGCAATCACTTTGCAATTTTTAAAATTCAACCCAGCATTACAGGTGGTTCTGAGCCTCAGATAGCTACATAACCTTGAGAGCACACAGTGAAGACAAAGGTTGGAACCCCCAAGCCCGGGAGTTACCGAGGGATTTGGGTGACCCCACCACCCCTTGCCCCCAGGTCCCTTTGACCTGCGTGCCATGACTCAGTCACTTCCCTGTGCTTCCTCCAAGGGACAGCAGAGGAGTTGGCCCAGCCCCCTCACCAGGACACCCAGGCCCTAGGCCCCTGCTGGGAGCTCAATTTTGGGGGGAACTTTGGGCCCTTGGTCTCTGGACAGGGATTCCCAGAGTATGCAGACCCAGACAAGCCAGAAGCAACACAGCCTGGAGACCTCAGGGACTCCCCTGGCCCCACCCCGGAGAAGACCCCGGAAGCAGCCAAACCCCTGCCAGGGCTCTGAGAAAGTGGACTCCGGGTTTGAGGGGGTGACGCTGAAGTTTCAGATAAAGCCAGATTCCAGCCTGCAGATCACCCCCACTTACAGGTAGGGGCTGGCCAAGGCCAGGTTGCCCTTTATACAAGTAACAAGGAGAATGAACACAGGTGGTGGGCAGAATGCCTGGGGACAGGTGCTCCCAGGCATCAGCTCATGGACTCCCACACTAGCCCTATATTACAGATGGCCCAGTCTCATGGATTGAGACCTCAGGCTGGTGCCAGATCTCCAGTCCTGCCACCACTGAGGTGTCACCTTCCAGTGTGAGAACTGGCCTCTTCCCTGACTTGGAGTCTGGCCTGACCCTACCAAGGGCTGCTGTTATCTTTTCCCAGTAATGATAAAAGTAATAACAACAATAGCAGTAAGCGGTAACAGGCAGCATTTGATGTGTACAGGCTCACTGAAGCCTTGGGAAGCCCATTTTATAGGAAACTAAGGCAGAGAGAGGGAAATAACTTGCCCAGGGTCACACAGCAAGTACGTGGGAGAACTAGGATTTTTGGTTTGGGTTTTTTGTTTTTTTGTTTTTTTGAGGAAGAATCTCGCTGTGGTGCTCAGGCTGGGCTCAAACTCCAGCATTCCTCCTCCTCTTAGCCTCCCAAGGTGTCGGATAACAGGTCAAGAATTGAGATTCAAACCTGGCAGGCTGGTCTCAGGCTTACCTGTTAAAATAATATCAATTATTATTATTGTAATGAATGAGGGGCAAAGTCAGGCCTTTCAGACATCAGATTCTTCCTTGGGAGATGCCTGATTTCTTGATAGTAGGTCTTCATTTTGGGGGGGCTGTCAAGGACAAGATACAGATCCCTAATGCTAATTATTTGTCTAATGCTCCCAGCTTGGCCTGTAGCATCCGTTCTCACAGATCCCCTGCATGCCCTACCGGGGTCCCAGAGACCCACCTGGAAGGCACCGAGGCCCTGGGTGAGTCATGAAGACTTGTCAGCTATAAATATTTAGGGGGGCTGATTTTCTGTCTTGCTTACCTTCTTCCCTGCCTCCCTGCCCCATCCCACTTCCCCATTTATACTTGTCCACACAAGGAGTCACAGTCCCCCCCTTCACTTGGGCTGAGTCACCCCCACCCCCAGCTTCCTTCTCTGACAAGCTTTGCCATCTGTTCCCTTTCCTGGCTTCTACTCTGTCTTAGATCTGGCAACATCCAGGGCTGGCCCAGAGCCAGGTAGGGCCTTCATACAGACCCCTTGCAAAATACCTCCCAAAATGGCAGGCCTCCTGGACTCACAACTGACTTCTAACCCCTGCTCTTCAATGCCTGACCCTTCAGGGCCTCGGTGCTGTGCATCTTGCAGGACCCACAGGACTCCCCTCTGGAGAGATGCTGAAGATGGGACACCTCTCTGCAATGCCTGTGGTATCAGGTCCTCAAAATGGACAAGGGAATTGGGGTGGGGGTCCCCAAGTCAGTCCATGCTAAGCTGGCATGAGGTGTATTGGGAAAGCAAAACACTCACCTCTTGGGGAAAGTGTTTCCTTGCAGCAGTTTCTGGGTCTCTGCTGCATCCTGAAGAGTGGTTTCTTGTACCCCCTCACCTCAGGTACAAGAAATATGGCATCCGCTGCTCCAACTGCTGGTTGGTGCCCAGGAAAAGTGTTCAACCCAGGAAGTTATGTGGTAGATGTGGAGTGGCCCTGGGCCCTCACCAAAGCCCAGTTCATGAAGGTTAAGTCCTTCACCCAGCTGAGCCAGTTCTGCCTCAGTTTCACCAGAGGGAGAATGGACAGAAGGTCTTCTAGGAGGAGTGATAGCCTGCCCCATGTGTGCCATGTCTGCATTCAAGGATCCTGGGGGGAAGACCCAGGCTGCAGGCCTCAGAGCCTGTCTCAGCGGGTCATCCATCCCCTACTTGATTCCTTCTCCAGTCAGGTTGGGCTGAGCCTCCTAGGAAATACCCTCAGTAGTGATAAACATATTGTGCATAGCAAAAACAATAAAACAGAGTTACTTAGAAAGAGTGGTGTGATTTGGAGATCCCTCCACTTGTGCCACTCTACCAGCTTGGGAACTGGGACGGGTGATTTTTCCTTCCGTCCTGAGCCAAAAGCTTCAGAGAGGTGGGCCATTGGCAGGTGGGACACACAGTCCTCCAGTGCAAACTTCAAGGGAGGGAGAAGGGAGAGGTTAGAATGGCTGGGATGAAACAAGGACAGGAAAGGTTCCTGCTATGGGCATCAGTGAGCCACAAAGCCAGTGAGACCTGCTTGGTCACATACCCCCATCAGACCCTTTTTGTCTCTCCCAGGTGGCCCTGGAGTCTATCCATCAGATCCCTGAATCATTTGGTCTCACCCTTCCTCCTCTGGAACACCCTCCCTCCACATCTCCCCATGGTTGCCACCTTCTTGTCACTTGGGCATCATCTCTTCAGAGAAGCCTTTCTTTTTTTTTCTTTCTTTTTGAGACAGAGCCTCAGGCTATCACTCTGGATAGAGTGCTGTGGCATCACAGCTACAGCAACCTCCAATTCCTGGGCTCAAGCAAGTCTCCTGCCTCTGCCTCCCAAGTAGCTGGGACTACAGGCGCCCACCTCAATGCCCAGCCATTTTTTGGTTGCAGCCACCATTGTTGTTTGGCAGGCCCGGGCTGGATTCCAACCGGCCAGCTCAGATGTATGTGGCTGGTGCCTTAGCCCATTGAGCCACAGGCGCAGAGCCAGAGAAGCCATTTTTTCTTTTTTTTTTTTTGAGACAGAGCCTCAAGCTGTCACCCTGGATAGAGTGCTATGGCATTGCAGCTCACAGCAACCTCCAATTCCTGGGCTCAAGCGAGTCTCCTGCCTCCGCCTCCCAAGTAGCTGGGACTACAGGCGCCCGCCACAACGCCCCGCCATTTTTTGGTTGCAGCCGTCATTGTT
>CAUYON010136961.1:0-40789 GCA_963573935.1 Arctocebus calabarensis | reverse complement strand
GTAGTCCCAGCTACTAGGGAGGCTGAGGCAAGAGAATCGCTTAAGCCCAAGAGCTGGAGGTTGCTGTGAGCAGTGTGACGCCACGGCACTCTACCCAGGGCGATAAAGTGAGACTCTGTCTCTACAAAAAAAAAAAAAAGTTACACTGTCTTAATTAAAGTATTAATAGTTTTATAAAAAGTCCCAAAACCTTGGGCAGCATCTGTGGCTCAGTGAGTAGTTCAAACCCAGCCCCGGCCAAAAACTGCAAAAAAAAAAAAAAAAAGTCCCCAAACATGGTAGTGTAAGTCCTTCAGTGTTGTTATTCTTCAAGATTGTCTTGGCTCTCATCAAATGTTTGTTTATTTATGTATTTATTTTTTGAGACAGAGTCTCACTATGTCGCCCTCAGTAGAGTGCTGTGGCATCACAGCTCATAGCAACCTCAAACTCTTTGGGCTTAAGCGATTCTCTTGCCTTGGCCTCCCACGTAGCTGGGACCACAGGTACCCGCCACAACACCTGGCTTTTTTTTTTTTTTTTGCAGTTGCCATTGATGGCAACTGGCAGGCCCAGGCCAGGCTCAAACCCGCCAGCTTCAGTGTCTGTGGCCGGTGCCCTACTCACTGAGCTACAGGCACTGAGCCAACTGTTTATTTTTCATCTGAATGTTAGACTCAGCTTCTGGCTTTTTAATCAAGATCAATTGGGGGACAGGTAACAAACTTTATAGTACCAAACCAAACCTTTCTACCTGTAAATATCCTATATCCTTGTATTATTAATTTAAGGATATCAAGGACATACTCAATTATCATATATCCTTGTATTATTTATTATAGCTATCTGTGCATCCTTGCAGACTTCCACATATACCACATCATCTTTGTATGAGAGTTGTATCTCTTCCCTCTTCTTCCTTAGTACCTTTTATTTATTTTTCTTGCCTTCTTGAAATGACTGGAGCCTCTTGATATGATATTGAATAAAAGTGGTGATAGTATATTTGCTTATTCAAACTCAGAAGGGAATTAATATCTTACAATGAAGTATGAAGCTTTAAGTTCTGTTTTTCTGGGAATTTGGGCATTTCTTCTGACCTTTCAAATTTATTGGCATTAAATTGCTCCCAATATTCTCTTATATAGGAGAAACTGTAGTGATGTTTATCGATTTTGTTTTCAAAGAGCTTTTGTTATTTTTAATCTTCTCTGCTGTGTGTTTGCTTCACATTGTATTAACTATTGCTCTTGACTGGGCATGGTGGCTCATGCCAGTAATTCTAGCACTCTGGGAGGCTGAGGCAAGTGGGTTGCCCTGAGCTCACAGGTTCAAGACCAGTCTGAGCAAGAACAAGACCCTGTCTCTAAAAAAATAGCCAGGCGCTGTGGTGGGCGCCCGTAGTCCCAGCTACTTGGGAGGCTGAGGCAACAGAATCACTTGAGCCCAAGAGTTGGAGGTTGCTTTGAGCTATGATGCCACGGCACTCTACCAAGGGTGACAAAATGAGACTCTGTCTAAAAAAAAAAACAACAAAAAACAAAAACTACTGCCAGTTCTTTGCTGTCTCCTCCCTTCTATTATGTCTTGGTTTAATTGGCTATTTTTTCATTTCTTACTTTGATTTTCAGTCTAATATTTGCATTTCAGGCTGCTAATTTCCCTCTATGCACACCTTTACCTGCACTTTACAAGTTTTAATATGTTGTGTTTCCTTTCAATCACTTCAAAGATTATTTAAAATTTTTTGTTGTGGTTTCTGTTTTGAAACATGAATTATTTAGATGTTGATGAATTTCTAACACTTCTGAATTTTCCATTGTTGTGTTGTTTTTGATTATCAATGTGATTAATTCCTCAGTAGTCAAAGCGCATATTCTATATGATTTCAGCCCTTAAATTTGACCATGACCTCCTTTGTGGCCCAGTGTATGCCTTGCGTTGATAAATGTTCTGTCTGCACTGGGAAGAGAGTGTGTTCTGCTCTTGTGCCGTGCCTGGGTGCGTTAGGTCAAGTTCGTTAATGGCTAAAATCCTCCATTCTCTTACTGCTTTTTTCTACTTATTTTATGAAAGGCACATTAAAACCTCCCACTCTGATCAGAGCAATTCAGAATTACTTTGTTTTTTATCGTTTTGGTGGGCTGATCCTTTGTTCATTATCTCCAGGGCAAAGTCATCTCTGGCAGTATTAGAGTCCCATGTCTAGTAATTGTGGTGTTGGTACAGGAAAACGAGTGTCACTTACGTCTTCCTTCAAGGGACACAAAGCCCTGCTCACTTTTTCTTTGGGTGCAGCTGCTCTCCCACATGTGGTTACCTACAGTGGTGCCACTGGCAGCATCAAAGTGGGCTCAAGTGTCTCTGCCCTCCATCCCTAGCCACAGACCACCAGGGCCGTGGTCAGCCCAGGCCAGCCACTGCTCCTTGGGCTGGTGGCTAGTCCCTTGGGAGCTCGTGTCCTGGTCGGCTTGACAACTTGCTTCTAGTCCTGACCACCCCTATGATCTACAGCTTTCTGCCTCATTGCCTCCATGGTTCTGGGTAGGAGTTGGGCACTGGGAGAGACTCGGTCAGAATTGGTTGCAAGTCTTCTTTCCAGACTTTTGTGTTGATGTTCTCACCCTCCGGAGTGGGAGTGGCAGTAACCTCACCCCATGGCTCACGCTCTGTTCTGTTCTCTCATAGTACGTCCACCACAGTCCTGGGAACTCCAAGCGCGGCTTTGGCATAGACTGCGCCATCCTCTCCTGCCAGGTCTACATCTCCCAGATCCTGGTGGCTTCAGCCCTCGGGGGTGTGGTCGACGCCGTGGGGACTGTCCGCGTCATCCCGATGGTGGCCTCCGTGGGCTCTTTCCTGGGCTTCCTGACAGCCACGTTCTTGGTGATCTATCCTGAGGTGTCAGAGGAGGTCAAGGAGGAGCAGAAAGTTCTGTCCTCCCAGCCGGCTGGCGAAGGCGGGGCTGGGAGGGGCAGCGAGAAGCCCACTGTCCTGAAGCTCATGCGGAAAGAAGCCCCACAAGGACTGGTGGAGACGGAATCCATGGTCTGAGCCTCGCTCCCATCGAGCGCGTCCCTCCAGGCGAGTGGTATGGAGGTCAGGCTGTGGGCGGGCGGCTGGAGGAGAGGCCTACAGCGCGGCCTGTGCAGTAGCCCAGCGAGCGCGGCCCCACCAGGCCCTCCAGGCACAGTCAATTTAGTAGTCATAGGGTAGGTTTGCGCCATAGACAGAAATACCACACTAATTACTTTTTCAACAATTAAAAAATCATTTGAAATATTTTTTTAATTGAAAAAGATCTTTTAATTTCAACTCTGTCTTTATTCTGCAGGTATATTATTCTGCATGTTTTTAAAGTATAGGACATTTACAATATAGACAATAAGCAATTTAGAAAAAATAAGATTTTGCATTTCTGAAATTACAATTGTAAACAAAGCACTGACGTCCTGTGCTGTATCCGCTCTGAGTACTTCAGGTAACGGCAGTGTCTTCAGTGGCGAAGATATTTTTGTTACTTCCTCCAGATGCCTGCAGGTATTTGGACGCCTGTCGGATCTCATCACATTGGTGATGTTGCAGTTATCGGAGAGCATTTTTATGATTATTTTAGGCAAACCTTTTTTTTTTTTTTTTTTTTTTCACAGTTGTGGTTTTCTTAGAAACACATCATCTCTTTTCCTCAGAGAGTTTGACAAACTGTGCCCAGGGCAGCCCTGGCCTTGGGAGTGGCCACACACCAAAGCTGGAAGGAGGCTGGCCCATGGAAGCCACGGGCAGGAGGCAGCAATTTACAAGGGTGGGTTCCAGACCCCTGCCCCACTGCGGGCTGCGTGAGTGTGAACTCTCAGCCGGGGCCTGCAGGCCCACGTGCTGCATCGGACCACCAATTCGCCCTGTCTTAAGCACTCCCAGGAGACCAGGCGGCCTCTCCAGACCCCTCCCTGCACCGCGGGAGAGGGAGTATTGTTGACTCTTCCATTGCACTTTGTCTCCAAACCATTTTCCGGGGAATCCCAAGCACAGCGCTCCAGGCAGGCGCCGCCTCCCTCCCAAGTCCTGGCACAAGGCTACCTCAGGTGTATGTGGGGGAGCGTGTGGGTGCCCCAGGACCTCCTTCACCTCATCGAAGGGGCCCCACATGCTGGGACCTGTCGGAACTCTGTGACTTCCTCCCGGCACACCCTGTCAACGCTGGGATTGGGGACCAGCGCCGAGACGGGCAAACATCTGTCTGAGACGGAGCAAGGCCCGCTTCCTGGAGGGCTCTGCGAGGGATTTCTGGTTTCAGCAAATAAAACTCGGGGAAGTATAGTCATCAAATGCTGCAGCTATCTGGAAATGTTTTTATACCTAAGCAGTTTCTGCTCTTATTTCAAACGGTCAGTCTAAGCTTAACTGGGATGAGAGGCCCCCTGCCCACCACTCAGATAAAGTCAGACAGTTGTAATACTTTCGCTGCCTCAAGTTAATGTTTTTAAATAAAGTACTTTGAAATGCATGAGAATCATGCTGCAATATTGATCATTCTACAGCAAATACATATATATATCTATATATTTCAAGATGAAACGAAAGCAGTTTTTAAATAAATTACTTGAATTTTCTGTATATTTAAAGGAATGACTGATCGATGTACTTGACGGGCCTCTGGCCTTGCCTCGTCTCTTGCCCCTGGCGTCCCTCTGTGCGCTGGTGCGTTTTGTGTCTGAGCAGCCTGGTGCCTGGTGACGGGAGGTGTGCGCTCACCAGTCCACAGCGTGTCCCTCACAAACCCAGGATCACGGAGGACTGACTCAAGACTGCAAGAGCGTCTTCTGTGTGTGTGAAACTTGAATGGCCTTGTGATCTCACACTTGGACAGGGCGAGTCCATCTACTTGACCACTGCCGCACTGCTGCCAACACGCCACCAGCCAGAGCCCCAGCGGCAGGGCAGTCTGACCTTCCCCCGGGGTAACAGGTACCTCTGGGGTCCTCACCCCCGCCAGGCACCCTTGGCAGCTCTTTCCTATGCAACTTAGTTCCCTTCCATGGCTTTAAGACTGTAGAATGTGCGATTTCGCTGAGGTTGCCAGGACATGGCCGTTGTTCCAACTGGGTTATCCTGACAACCAGGAGAGACAGGGGTGATCTAATAAAGATCTGACCAAACAAACCAAACCCCTGGGTCCAGCCAAGAGGCCCCAGGGATAGCTGCAGCTCTCACAGAAGCAGGAGGCTTGGGCCTGGCTGGGCCTTGATTTCAGGAGGCCAAGGGCCTTGGCAACCACCTTCTCAACAGCATGTCAGCCCTTGAGAGCCCAGCCTTAAACTGACAGTCGTCTGGGGTGAGAGGCAGCAAAGGATGTGCTGTGTTCACTGCTGGAACATTAACATGCTGAGCCATGGTGCCAGCCAGCAAAGGGTGTGACTGCTGTTCCAGGACAGAAGGGGTGTAAAGCTGGAAGCCCTCCAGATGTTTGCAACCAAAGTCTTTTCTCACTGTGGGCCTGATCTGTGCAGCCCCAGCGGGAGGGCAGAGGCCTGGGATTCCGCTCCCCGCACTGGTAGCATGTTTTCTGGAGCAGCCTTCCTGGGAGGCTCATGGTATGAATGTTGCCTGGGCGGAGGAAGAACTCGTAACCAGATCCTTCTACCTCGGCCCCTCCCTTGCAATGAGATTATTTCAGGACTGCACTAATTTGAGCCTAGTAGTGTCACCTTGTGTCTTAAGAGCTGGGAAGGGGTCTGGCTGTGTGCAGTCTGCATGGGTCCTACTGTGGCTCTGGCATTCTGTCTTCTGATATCACACTTCAGAGCCTGCCCACACCCGTCCACCTGTCTGCTACCTGGAAGGAGAGTGACCTGTCTGGGGCCCTGGCCAAGGGCCCTGGTGGGGCTGTGCCCATCCCAGGCTGCCAACCAGCCAGCCAGCACTGAGGACACTGGTGGAGTTTGCCTTGCAGGGTCCTCGGGCTGGGGATGCAACCCAGCACCTCACAGCATGGCAGGCCAGGGCTTTAGGGGGGTGAGTCCTATGTGGTACTGGGAGTCTGTTGCCAGAATAGGGTAACCTTTGTCTGACTGGTGTTTTTGTTCCCTGTAAAAGTCAGTTAAGTAATCTTAACAAGGTTCTTCTTAACACAAGTAGCAGAAGTTTCCTTGTCAGAGATGCGAGTTGGAGAGAAGGCACGGAGGCCGCAGGCATCTGGCTGGCGTCTGCAGTGTTCTCCCCGACACTCCCTGGTGGCTGCGGAGTCAGGGGTGGAGGTTCTGTTTAACTCAGGCCCCTCAGGGAAGCAGCAGGCCCTTCATGCCCCATGGGAGGAAGGACAGCAGGGCCTCCTCAGATGCTTAGTGGCCCCAGGTGGAGGAGTGGGTCTGTGACCACTTAGGGCCCAAAGCTGAGCCCTCTCTAAGCGGCTGCAGAACGTAGCACCATGGCACACAGGAGTGGGCAGGAGTCAGGCTGACCAGGGCAGTGCCAGTTCCTGCCACGGGGACAGCCCAGTCCCTGGAACCTGTGATGTTTGGGGGACGTGTTGAAAAATACTCTGAAGATGCCAGCCACGCCCTCTGTGGCTGATGGTCTGTGCTGCAGCGGGCGATGGTGACCTGGCGTAGACCAAGTTTGTTCACACTGGACACTACCAACCCTAGAACAGAGGCGCCAAAATCGCACTTTCCCAAGGTCTTTTGCTTCTACTAAGCCTCAGTCCATCATTAGCCACCCAAACTGTGACTGTACAAGTTATTGTCACTGATGAGTCCTCTTGGGACAGTTTTTCCAGTGACATCAGAAGCTGCTTCTGAGAGACATCAGCTCCCTGCCTCCAAGCCCAGGCCTCTGCAGGCCTGTGTGAGGGGCCCCGGCTTCCGTGAGCTCGTGGGGGGACTGCCCAACACCTGCCTAGGAGAGGCGTCTGTGCATTTCCAGGTTGAACATGGCCCGTGCCTACTTGGCATGTTGGCAGCCCAGCCTGACGTCACTTGTGTGAAGCCAGGCATCAGCATCCTGGCAAGATCCCTCCACCCGAGCCCATAGGGCCTCCGAAAGATCTGAGCACCCCTCCCAGTGACTCTGCCCTCCACCCGGGGCTGCAAGGGTGACAAAGACCTGTTTATTGGAAATGCCTCCTTACCAGAGCAACTCCCTAGGCAACTTGGGACAAACGATTTAGTTCCATTGTGAACTGGCTATAGGACAACTTTTTTATCAACTTATTAAGTTGGAGCACTGTAATAGCTCTTACTGATTTTAGCAGTGACATAAGTGTGTGTTAAACACATAATGCTAAGTTTTCTGAGGAAAGGGATCACGGGTGACAGTGCACGGGACTTAGCTGTGAGGTGGGCAGGGAGCCCTGTGATGCTGCTGCCGTGTCCTGGCCAGGTAGACTCTGGCCTGCCCTGCTGCCCCCACTACTCGGTCCTGCACGTAGTTCTGTCTGTTCAGCTCCCTGTCTTCCTGTGTCTGTCCTCCGTGCCTCTGCCATTGACTCAATAAACTTTTCCCTACAAGTGACAATGTGGGTGTTTTTGTTGCTTCTCCAGAGGCCTGCCTCTGCTCTTGGGCAACCTAGAGGGGAGGCAGAATGTGCCCTGGCTGTGGCCATGGCCTGCAGGTGGAGTGGGGCCCCTTCACATACCTGGGCCTGTCCCAGCCCTCTAGGCTGCTCCCTCAACCCTGACCCCCTCTCTGGTGCAGGCAATCTCAGGCCTAGGCCCTGTGAAGGTCGCCTGCCCCTTCTGGAAGGTTCCTTACTATCCCTAGAGGGGACACCTGGGCTCTGGAGTATGAGCCAGTGTGTACACCTGGCCTTGGGGCCCTCCGAGGACCCTGGAGTACTGGGGTAGTCAGGGGTGGATCCGGTTATCTTGGCCCTCAGAGGGCATCACCCATCAGTTAGCAGTGGAGATAAAGGGCTTACCCCCCAACCCCAACTTGCCCAAGGTCACACAGCTGGTGAGATCTGAACCAGGGTGGCAGCAAGTTTGTTCAAAGCCACTCTGACCCTGTTCGTCGTGGTGCAGAGGAAGTGGAGGCAGGGCACTGACTGCACTGGGGAGGCCCCAGGAGGGTGGGCCCGTCAGTGGGCTGGGGCTGAGAAAAGGAGGAGAAGCTGATGACAGTCGAGGGGGTCGCTGTGGTCCTGGCAAGGGATCTGGAGTCCCGAGATCCCCCTGCAGGCTGTGGCCCTGTTGTGGGGACTTAAGGGGCAGGTGTGTTTCCACACCTGCAATGGGGGAGACCGGGAGTCTGGGCACAGCCCCTTCCCTTGTACAGAGACCAGGGCCAGGCACTGGGGACAAGTCCACCCTATAACTAGATAGGCCCTTCCCTCTCAGATGGAGGGGGCGGCAAACTCGGAGGCTTCTTGCGGTGGGGCACTGCCCTCATCCTGCAGCCATAGAGAAGTCACCCCTGGGTGGGTCAGGCTCCTGAGCCCCGCTCCCTAGGAATCTTGCTGCTCACAGGCAGGGTGGGTGAATGGGCACTACTTGGGACCCCTCCCAAGGGGCTTAGTAGAAGCAAAAGGGTGGGGGCAGGGGCCTTTGCTTAGCTGCACCTGACCTGTCAGCAGGAGGGTGGTGGCCGGTGGGTGCTGCCTTCCTCCAGGGCACTTGCTGAGGACATGACCCCTCCTTAGGGACTCCTAGCCCTCCCTGGGGCAAGGAGCAGTCAGTCAGTATGCAGACATTGGTCCCAAACCCAGTCCCAGCCAGGGCAGCCTTCACATGTTTGTCGTCTCCTCCAATATCAAAATTTTTTTTTCCTTTTTTTTTTTTAGCAAAAGTTAAATCACCTTGTGGAGTTTTGCAAACTAAAGTTTTTTTGTTGAGCAAAACATTTTGGTCATCTTTCCTTGTTAGTGCATATAGGACCAATTTAACAGCGGCTTAGCATGCAGAGTATGACTTTTTTTTTTTAATTTTGTGTTTTAATTGAGGTAAGTTTATACACAGCAAGAAGCAGGGGTATTGGCTACAACCCCATGTGACTGGACAGATGTACACTCCTGTGAACTGGTGTCCAGCCTGCAGAAGGGAGCGCTTCCTTCACTCCAGAAAGGTGTCCTGTGGCCCGGCTCACTGGCGCCCACACAGGCAGCCCCTGCTGACTCCACCAGCCTCAGTTGTGTCTTTTGCTGGAAGCAGTTGGTAGTTTTCCTGCCTGGCTTGCTGCTTTTGAGGGTCACACAGCTGTGCACATCAGCAGTCCCCTTCTCACTGCCATGTAGTGTCTTGTCGGGAGTACGCAGCATGTCCATTTTCTAGGTGACGGACACTGGGCATTTCCAGTTTAGGGGGAAAAAAGATGCTGTGAACATTCTTATAAGGTCTCCTTATAGCCATAGGTTTTCGTTCTTCTTGGGTAAGTGTGGAATTGCAGTTGTAGGAGCCACATGTCTGTAAGAAGCTGCCCCACAGCCTCTGAAGTGGTTATGCTTTTTTTTTTTTTTTTTCATCCAGACAAATACAAGGTCTGTTTGCTCCATGTCCTCGCCTACATTTTGCTTTTGGAAGTCTTTTTACTGTTAGCCTTCCTGGTGAGCACTGATTGGAATGTCACAGTGATTTAATTTGCATTTCTTTGACGAATAATGATGTTACATGTCTTTTCAAACTGGCCATGCATATAGCTTTACTGCTAAAGTGGGTTTTGCCCACTTTTTAATTGAGCTGCTCATCTTGTTAGTGATTTGTAGAAGTTCTTTTACATAATTTGGATAAAAAATATTTGTCAAATATAGTTTTGTTTTTTGTTAAACAGTCTCACTTTGTCCTTAGTAGAGTTCTGTGGTGGCCCAGCTCACAACAACCTCAAACTCTTGGATTTAAGCAATTCTCTTGCCTCAGCCTCCCAAGTAGCTGGGACTTAAGGCACCTGCCACAATGCTGGGTCTCCATTTTGCTCAGGCTGGTCTCGAACTCCTGAGCTCAGGCAATCCACCCTCCTCTTCCAGTCCTTAAGTACAATTTAACTATTATTTAGGTCTTTCAAATTTTTTCTCAGCAATGATTTTGAGTTTTCAGCATATAAATCTTTCACATCTTTCATTAAATTTATTTCTATTTGTTTTTTTATGCTTTCGTAAGTAGTATTTTCAAATTTTCCTATTGTTAGAATATGGGAATCCAATGATTATTATATACTGACCTTGTATCCAGCTACTTTACTAAGTTTTCTTATTCTAGTTCTTTCATTTTGTTTTGAGACAGGGTCTCACTCCATCACTGGCTAGTGTACAGAGGCATCATCACAACTTACTGTAACCTCAAACTCCTGGGCTCAAGCAAACGTCCTGCCTCAGCTGCCCAAATGGCTGGGACTATAGGCGCCTATACCTCGTAACATGCAGCTAATTTTTTCTATTTTTCATAGAAACGGGGTCTTGCTCTTACTCAGGCTGGTCTTTCTCTAGTTTTAAAATAGATTCTTTAGGATTCATGTAAACAATCATGCTCTTCCTCAAATAAAGCCAGTTTTTCTTCTACTCTAATCTTTATGCCTTTTTTTTCTCATGGGCGTGGCTACCAGGGGAGGCCAGAATGAGTTACTGTGTCATAGGGGTCCAGGGTGTTGTTACAGCAGGTATGGCAGAGATGACAGTGAAGAGCCAGGCCAGTCTCCCTGTGCATCCTGAACCAGAGGGACTACACTCAGCCCTTTTGTCCCCAATTGAGGATTGGCCTGCCAGAGCACCTGAGCCTCCAGCCTTAGAGCCACCCTACCCCCTCCATCCATGAGGGATGGTGATACACAGGGTCAGTCAGCCATGCTCAACCTGTCCAAGAACCCTCAATGCCTTTTATTTTTCCTGCCTTATTGCCCTCACTAGGGTCTTCAGGACAGTGTTGAAGCAGGAGTGAAAATGAACATCCTTGCTTCGTTCCCAATCTCAGGGGAAAAGCAAATAATCTTTCCTCAGGTGTGATGTTTGTTGTGGATCTTTTGGAAACTCTCTTTATCAGTTTGAGGAAGCTCCCTTCTCAATTTTTGAAGATTTTTTTTTTTAACATGAATGAATATTTACTTTTTCAGATGTTTTTCTGTGTCTATGGGGCTGACCTTTATGGGTTTCCTCCTTAATCTGCTAATATAGTAAATTATATTGATTTTTGGATGTTAAATTAATCTCGCTTTAACCTTTTCTGACCCCAATGGTCATGATATATTAACCTTTGAAAATATTGCTGGATTTAATTTGCTAACATTTTGATCAAGAATTTTGCCTCTTTGTTCCTGAAGGAATTGATCTGTAACTTAATTTTCCCACAAGGTCTTTGTTAAGTTTATTTGAGAGCCTAGCTGGTATCCTACAGTCCTACCTTGAGCTGAGCTGCAAGATACGCTCTCCTCCCTTAGTCTTCTGAAAGGGTTTCTGTAGAATTCTATTATTTCATAATTAAGTTTTTGTTAGAATTCACTAAACCAACTGATCCTAGTTCTCATTGTGGGAGGTGTTTTTTTTTTTTTGAGACAGAGTCTCACTATGTCACCCTCAGTAGAGTGCTATAGAGTCACAGCTCACAGCAACCTCAAACTCTTGAGCTTAAGCAATTCTCTTGCCTCAGCCTCCCTAGTAGCTGGGACTACAGGTGCCCGCCACATTGCCTGGCTAATTTTTTTTTTTTTTTTTTTTGTAGTTGGCTTTGTTTGGCAGGCCTAGGCCGGGTTTGAATTCGCCAGCCCCAGTGTATGTGGCCGGCGCCCTAACCACTGAGTATGGGCACCGAGGCTCAAGGGAGATTTTTTTACTGCAATGTCAATTTCCTTTGTTGATACAGGACTCTTTAGGTTTTCTATTCCTCTTTGTGTTGGTTTCAAATGTTTTTCAAGAAATCTGTGCATTTCATCTAAGCTAAGTGTTGATAATATCCTTTTGGTGTCCATAAGATTTTTACCCTCTCTTTCATTCCTGATATTGATAATTTATTTTATTTTATTTTATTTTCTTCATCAGTCTTGATAGAGTTTATCAATCACAGAACCAACTTGGGCTTTGTTGAATGTTTTCCATTTCATTCATTTTTGGTCTTTATTATTTCCCTCCATTTAGTTAAATACGGTCTTATTTTCTATATTCTTTTAATAGAAATTTAGATAATCAATTTTATCTTTCCCCTAATAGACTTCAACCTGATCACACTGTACTTACAGCTATACTTAGCTGCATCCCAGATATTTTGATATATTGTGTTTCTATCATCATTCAGTTCAAAATATTTTTAAATTTCCCTTGTGATTTTTTTTTCTTTGATTGATGGGTTATTTTGAAGTATCCTGCTTCACTTCCAACATAATTTTAACTTGGGAATTTTAAGTTATATTATTACTATTGATTTCAAACTCCATTTCTGTGTGGTTACACACCGTATTCTGTAAGATCCGAATCTATTCAAATTCATGTTACAGTCTAGCATATGGCCTGGCTTGATCCATGTGTATTTGAAAGAACGGGTACTCTGCTCTTTTTGGGTGCGGGGGCCATGACAAGTCATGTTGGTTGACAGTGTTGTCGAATCGTCTTTAATCTGGCTTTCTGTTGTTCAGTCAGTCACTTGACAAGAGGCTATTAAATCACCAACTGTGACTGTGGGTTGTCTGTTTTCTTCTGTCTTTGCACACGTCTGCTTCATGTGTTCTGACTCTCTGTTGTAAGGGTACACACACAGAGTTAATATGTCTTCTCCATGATCTTTTCCTCTTACTGCATATCCATGTCTGTTCCTTATAATTTACTTGGAGTATGTTCTACCTGCTATTCACGTGGCCACACCAACTTTTTATGTTTATTGTTTGCATAGTATACTTGTATGCTTACCCCATTTGTGTTTTTCTATTTAAAGTGCATCTATCTCTTGCAGAAAACTAATAGTTGAGGCTCATTTTTTAACCCAGTTTGACAAACTATGCATTTTAATTGCAGTATTTAGTCTGTTGACACTTAATATGAGTGTCAGTGTGATCGGGTTGAAGTATTGATATGAGTGTTGGTGTGATTGGGTTGAAGTTTTGATATGAGTATTAGTGTGATCGGTTTGAAGTATTGATATGAGTGTTGGTGTGATGGGGTTGAAGTATTGATATGGATATAGGTGTGATTGGGTTGAAGTATTGATATGAGTGTCCGTGTGATTGGATTGAAGTACTGATATGAGTATTAGTGTGATCGGGTTAAGTATTGACATGAGTGTCAGCGTGATCAGGTTGAAGTATTAATGAGTGTCGGTGTGATCGGGTTGAAGTATGCCACCTTGGTCCTTGTTTTCTACTCGTCACATCTGTTTTTTTTTTTTTCTATCGCTCCTTTCCTGCCCTTTTCGTAAACCTTTTTTCTTCCAAACATTCAGCTGTATAACCATCCAGGTGGAGACGTCAGTGATGGTGAGGCTCAAATCCCTGCACCACTGCCCTCCTTCCTGTCCCTGGATTGTCCCCTCAGTCTCTGCACACACCGCCTCCACCTAATAGCCCCAGGCTGAGCAGCGGCAAACCCAGCAGAGCCACAGAGGGTCTCACCTGCCCAGAGCCGACAGCCACGAAATACAACCCTGGACTCTCAGCGAAAGACGCAGAGCTGGTGAGATGTACTCTTCTCCATCACCAAAGTAAGGTAAGTTTACCCTGTCCTTCACCCCAGGATTCTTCCTGAAGGGACAGGAGCTCCTGACACATCTCAGGTCCCCCTTCTGACACCTTGTTAGAGTGTAATAGAACAGCAGCTGGAAGGAAAGCAGCTCTTGAAATCCTCTCAGATAAAGCTGCATTTGTGCCCTGCAACCTCCACTTTGCTGTGTGTACTGGAGCTAGAGGACCCTCATGTGTAGTGGGGAGAATGTGCCCACATCACGGGAGTGTGAGGATCACACACAGTAACTTAGCGCACCTAAGCCAGCACCCCGTAAGTGGGAGCTGTAGGAGCGCCCTGTGCTCCTGATGACCACAGGGGAGGATGGGGGATTAAGACAATAGAAATGTATTTGCTCACAGTTCTGGAGGCCAGAAGCCCTAAGGTGTTGGCAGGACTAGGACCCCTCTCACATCTTCTCGGTATCCTTGGTGTGTGTCTGCCTCCGTCTTCGGGTGGCCTCTTGCTCTCCTTCCTAGGACACTTGTCATTGAATTTAGGGCCCACCGTAAATTCAGGAGACCTCATCTCCAGATCCTTAACTACATCTACAAAGACCCTTTCTCCAAATAAGGTCATGTTCACAGCTCAGGGCTTGGGACAGGGATGTATCTTTTTGAGGGCCACCCATTCAACCCACTGCAGTAGCTATCACAGTTTTACTTCTTTTCCTTAATATTTTCGTGGGAGCCCAGCAAGCAGCCCAGGATGGGATATTCTCAGAGCTGTTCCTGGGTGCCTGGCAATGGACTAGCTGTTTAATGTGCCCTTTAAATCCCCACACCAGCTCTGTAAAGAGGAGCTACCCTGTCCTACAGGGAGTTTAGGTACGCGGCCAGGTCCCCAGCAAGACCTAGACCAGGCCCTAGTACATCTGCCAAGCCCAGGCCTCCAGCTGCCTCTATGTCCTGAGTGCAGAAACCCAGAGCTACTCCCATCCTGTGCATGGCCAGGGTCAGGCCGCAGCTCCGCAGGTGCAGTGTGGGTGAGAGAAATGGCCCTGTGTGTGTGCGCCTCCGCCTCACTGTCTAGTGCAAGAAAAGGTAACAGTAACCGTCTACGGGCAGCTCTGCTGACCTTGCGGCCATGCCTCCCTGCAGCTTGCAACATGTGTCCCTCTTCTGCCCAAGGAATCCTCGAGAAATGGGCAAAAGTCATGCACTTTTATTCAAATGTCACAGTCACTGGGAATCATGTCAGCCAGAATCGTGACAGGATGCCAAGGACTGCCATTTGACAACAGCCATGTATAACGTCTTCCAAGAACAACTGGTAAAAATGTTAGCGGTTGCTCATCTTCACAGCTGACCAACAGCAGGGCCAGCCCCAGCGAGAGCTGCCGTTTCCACAGTCTGAAACACCAAGAGAGTGGAAATTAAAACATATTTGTTTCTGTTTTAAGATAAACACCTTTTTGTGCCAATTTAATTCAGATTTCTAATGCTGAGGCATGGAAGGTATCACAGTCTGTTTAGTGAATGTGAACTCCAGCTCACTTAGTCCTTTCCCAGACAAAGCATTCGGGATGGGATCTCTCCGAGGCAGAGGCAGGAAAATGAAGGATCGACGTGCCCTCCCGTTTCAGTAAGCACAGAACCTGCCTTGGCTCCATTCCCCGTTAACTCCACCGTTCGCCTCCTTTACACAAATGACCATCACCTAGAAACACTGGTGTTTCCACATTGGTTGTTTCAAACACAATCAGTGTAAAATAAGATCTCAGAAAGTGCCACTGTGGGTAAAGGAAATGAAAAGTCTGCATTGAAATAACTTGACTGGTGCAAACTCAGCATGGTGCTGGGCTCCTCAGGCTCTTCCGCCGCTCAGCTGAACAAAGTGAGGAGACTGGACATCAACGCGTCCTGAAAGAACTTATAACCTACAAGCTGAAAATACCTGGTTACGCATGGATTGTTGTTGAATAATTTATAAATGTATCTTGATACATTTTTATTGTGAGTATTCATATGTTTACAAAAGCAAAACTCAACCATTCGCCCTTTGCAGCTGGCCCAGTCCTGAGGAGCACAGCAGCTGTTCCCTACACCATCACCAGGATGCCCCAAGAATTGAAGGGCTACATAAAGCCAGACTTGGGGGGAAGTCTCAGTGATGTGGATTCTCCATAATTTAGGCCCCACAGAGACTGGGGTCCAGGCTCTCATCTAGGGCACCCCAAGTACCCAGAAGCTGGCCCTGTGACTGCCCTGTGCCTGCCCCACCCTCTGAGACCTGCAGGCTGAGCAGGCTCAGGCACTGAGTCCTAGAGACTCTGTGTGGAGGGTCCAGCGGGGTCTAGGGTCCAGCTTGGGGGTGGCTTCACAGGGGCAGGCCATGTGCCCCCACAATAGACTGCTAGGCTTGTGTTCCCTCCCCAACCTGCCAAGACCTTCCTTGCAGAACATTTAAGGAATATAGTCTTGATATTATAATAAAAATGTGCAAAGGGTCTGGTTTGCAAACATTTAGTTATTTGCAGCTAGTATCTTTTTCAGTTAAATAATTAAGCATTGTATACATACAACATGCACATGAGATGCAAATGGGACTGAAATATACACCGATACCTGATAATGTCTTTCCTGGAAAACCAAATCCCACATGCTATTTTATGATGGAACCTTTTGTGGTCTTTGGTAGGAAGAAAGGTCTCTTTTTACTTTATCACCATGGCTGGAGTGTGCAGCGGCATCATCACAGCTCACTGCCAAACTCAAACTTCTAGACTCAAGCGATCCATCTGCCTCAGTCTCCCCAAGTAGCTGGGATGTAGAGATGGGGTCTCACTCTTGCTTAGAATGGTCTCGAATTCCTGGTCTCCAGTGATCCTCCTGCCTCAGAGGATGACAGAGCACTGGAATTACAGGCGTGAGCCACCACACCAGGCCTCAGGGTCTCTTCATTATAAACATTTTCATATTAATCAAAAAGAAACCATGTACGGTAGCACATGCCTGTAGTCCTAGCTGCTCAGGAGGCTGAGGGGGGAGGATGGCTTAAGCCTCAGAGCTTGAATCCAGCCTGGGCAGCACAGCAAGATCCTGCCTCTTAAAAAAGAAAGATCCAAGGCAGAGCTCACCTGCGCTGACCCAACCCCTGTGTGGACACACCTGACCACAGCATTGTCATCTTCCCTGGGTGGGGGTCACCTGCTCTGACAGGGGACAGACCACAAAGTGGTTAGACTCCAGGAACGAGGTGTTCACGGGGGGCAATTAGGAAGGACCAGGTGAGTGAATGAGGAGCTAAAGGAAGGGCAAGACTAGAGGCACGAAGGTCGTGTGTGATTCAGCCACACTGCTGGCCCTGCTTGTGGGTTCCGGAACCTTGTAGACAACACAGGGGGTGGCTTCTCAGCAGACGTCATCGCAAATGAGGAGTGCTCTTCCCTGAGGAGCCCAACGTCACTCTCTTGGTGCAGTCTGACCAGAGAGCGGGATCGTCCGAGAGAGGGTGTGTGGTGGCTCATCACTCTGCAGGCGCACTTCACCTCCTGGGGGACGCAGGGCATGTGACCCAGGGCGCGCTTTGCCTCCTCCCAGTCCCTCGGGGCGCCTGCCCCTGGGAAGCTGCGGACAGCAGGTGAGAAGCCCACGGTCCTCACTCACAGAACAGGTTCACAGAGTCTACTCCACCTTCCAGATGGCGATCTTGCCCTCATCCCCACCTGACCCACTCAGCACGTATCTGTCCTCAGCGGAGCACAGGGTCCTCACGGCATCCGCGTGTGCCACCAGCTCCTTCTCGACACGCCTCGTCTCCGCGTCGATCACATAGACCTTCCCTTTGGGCTTCCCCTGAGACAGCCCTCTGCTGCCCACCCAGATCTGCCAGGGAGAGACGGGAGAGGGAGTCAGCGGGAAGGGCCCCCAGGTGCTCCGTGTTCTACCTGGCGTCCTGGGTGACCACGTGTACCCTGAAACCCCATGTCCTTCCTGGACAGGGCCTGTGCTGGCTGAGAGGCAGGGACCACCTGGTGGGCACAGAGGACCATTCTTAGGCCTTAAAACCTAAGGCCTGTGACCCTAGTTAACAAGACTGGCCACACCCAGAAACCTGAGATGCCTGACAAATGGGGGGCCAGCAGCTCCTGGGGAGCACGAAGCTGCCTGGGGGGGGGCGGGAGACAAGAGAGCAGGGGCTCCCCTACCTGCTTCTTCACCCTGATCATGCAGCTGACGTCAGAGCAGTCTTGGAGGGGCACCCTCTGGGGGTCCTGGGCCAGGTCCTTCAGACTCCAAATGTAAACCTCACTGCGCCCTGCACAGGCCGCCCACAGCTGCTCCTGCTGAAAGGGAAACGGTAACGTGGCCACGGGCTGCAACGGCACTGGGCCCCAGACTGCGGGGACACAGACCCTGTGGGTACCTCGGGGAGGAGCTGGAAGGCCAGGAAGGGTGTGCTCATCTTGTTAAAGTTCTCCTCAATCTTCACCTCTTGACGGAGAAAGCCACTGGTGGTCACACACAGGATGCTGTTACCTGTACCTGCAGGACAACGAAGCCACTCAATGCAAACGCAGGGACCAGCGACCCCTATGACAGGTGCTGGCCAGGAGTTGGCATTTGTGCCAGGCTGCGGCATGTGGGGCCGTGAGCCTCCTTATCACTGGTGAGGAAACCACCAGACCCGGCCCCTCTCCAGGCTCTGCGCAAGCTGGGAGAGGCGCGGCAGCCGGCAAAGCTGGTCCTGACCCGTCCGAGGCTGTTAGCACCCAAGGCCCTGACACCTTTGCCACTGGAGCCCGGCTGTGTCTGTTTTAAGGGCTTCTCTGAGTCTGTTTCTATTTGTCACTCAAATAGAATGTTCTGAGACAAGGAGTTCCCACACCTGTGAGCATGACCAGCCATCTGCAGAAGACTGCGGTCTAAGGAGGGGTTGCAGGGTCACCCTCCTCTCTCCTGCTATCCCTGCATGCAGCCCTCCACCCCCACCCCACCCCAGGTGCTAGGGTCAGCATCAGCTGGGGGGAGGGGAGACAACACCCAGCCCCCAGGAGCCCCATCCAGGCCTTGACAGAGGAGCCGATTCACAAGCAGAAAGGCCCCGGGGAGCACCAGTGCCAGGAGGCAGAGGGCGCCTGGATGGCAGCAGGAAGTCTGACGCCTGGATACACTGGGACTCAGGCCCCTCCAGCACTCGGCCCTTGGCCCTCAGTTGCCTGATGGCTCTGAAGCTAAGCTGGTCTACATCCTGCCTGCCTGCGTCTCAGTCTGGCTAAACATTGCTTTTCCTGAGACCCAGCATCGCACAGAAGCCTTCACCCATGTACGCGGCATCCAGAGGGACAGATGGACGGGGCCCTCCCGGATGCCACTGCCTGTCAGGAACGGCAGGCCAGCAAGGCCACAGGAAGCCTGTCTGCTGAGGGGCACCGGCCACCTGGGCCTTGGGGTCCACTGGCCCATGGGGCTCCTCCTCGGTGGCGGGACCACCAACTCTCAAAGTACTCCGGGCTCTTCACACATGTGCTGACGTGTGCCGATGCTGCCTGGGCCCTAGGCTGGAACTCGGACCAGGCCCCCAGTCATGGACATATGCAGGAGCCCACTGCCCATGGAGGGCCAAGTGGGACAGATGTGAGCAGGACAAATCATTGTCCCCGAGGTGGGCCTGGAGAGGGCAGGGCAAGAGCAGAGCAAACAGTGTGGGGAAGGCTGGCAAGGGAGGGCGGCGGGTCTCGGGCTGGCCTGCATGCTGGGCGGGGCATGGCAGCCGCAGGGAGGCCTCCCCTACTCTGCTGCTTCACTTCTCACCCCCTCTTCACAGCTTTGGTCCTGTCCTGTGTCCTCTTTCACAGCCAGGCTAGTGCGCCCATGCCGCTGAGTTTGGGTCCCAGGTCCTTGTCATTAGCACTTCACGTTCACTGTGCACTTGGAGGCTGACAGCCTCTCCTGACCCTTGGTGCCCTCGGGGTAGGAAGGGGGTATTTACAGCTCACTCTTCAAACAAATACATGCCAAGAGAGGGAGGGGCCTGCCCACAGTAACCGTGTACCTGGTGGCCAAGCCTGGATCAAGCCACACAGTGAGCACCCAGCAAGCCGCAGACAAGAGCCTCTGGCAGGGGGACGGGTAAGGAGCCCACTTCCCTTCTACACAAGGTCCTAGGCATTCAGCCTTCTGAGCAACAGTCAAGCTCAGTGGTGCTGCCCACCCCAGACTCCAGGGAAAACATGAAGGTCTGAAATAGTGTCGGCAGACTGGACAGGAAAGCCCAGGACCACCACCCACCCTGGCCCCATCAGCTCCTTCAGGCTGTGCCGTGACACTCACAGATACCCAGATGGAGCAAAGACTAGGGTGTGACCCAAGTATCTGAACCGATGGCATCTGATGCGGGACCAGAATTGCTGCTACTTATCCTTGGTTAGATAAACTCACAACACTTGAGGAGCAAATATTCTCCTTTGCCTGGAGAAACCCTACTTCCTCTTGTACTTTTCTCATTGACACACAGGAAAACTCCTTATTGTATAAAGTTGAAAAATAAAAGGGATTCTACCCTTAAAGCAAGGCTGTCCATCCCCCTACTACAGTCAGCAGGAGCCTTTCAGCCCAAGGTCTGGTCAGCAGTGTTGGTCACAGTGCACCCACAGGTGGGCACACCTGCACACACATCTGACAACTGCTAGAGACCAACCAAAACTGAGCAGGCCCGACCCTTGCAGGAAAAGCAGCAGACGCGGGCAGCTGCCCAGGGCTCGGCCTCTCCCCAGGCTCTGTCCGGGTCTCTGTGGGCCACTGGGGAGTACGTGTTCCACAGCACATGACTAAGGGGCCAACTTAACGCTGACAGTGTGTCTGGAGATGGGGGAAATATCCTTAAAGTGAGGAACCCCAAAATATATGTACATGTATTAAATTTCCTCAATTCTTGGGCTGATTCCTAAACCGCATATAAATAGCATAAAGCAGTAGCTGGAACATTCAGGAGCTGAGAAGACATCTCAGAGCCCCCAAGAATAAAAAGCAAACATAATAGACCTAATGGGAAAGACAGACTTAGTACAACGCCCCACGCTCGGCAGTGGATAGGTCGTCCAGATGGAAAATCACACTGACGCTGGAGTCAAAATACGCAGCAACCTGACGGACACCCACCCCTGTGGAACACACACCCTTGCAGCACAGGACATATCTCAGGGGCTAAGACTTAGGCAACAAAGCAAGTCTCAACAAATTTTAAAAAGTAGAAATCACATCCAGCATCTTTTCTGATCACAATGGGAAAAAAACTAGAAATCAACAAAAAAGAGGACCCTCAAAAACTACACAGACACATGGAAACTAAACAACATGCTCCTGAATGACCAATGGGGCAATCAACAAATTAAGAAACAATGAAGAAATGTCTTGAAACAAAAGAAAATGGAAACACAACACACCAAAATCTGTGGGATGCAGAGAAAGCACCTCTATGAGGAAAGGTCACGGCAGTAAATGCTACATCAGATAAACAGCCTGACAACACCCCGCAAGGAACCGGAGAAGCAAGAGCAGATCAACATTAGCAGAAGGGCAGAAATAAATGAAATGAGACTAAGAGAATACAGAAGGCCAATGAAAACAAAAGTTGGGGTTTTTTTGAAAGATAAACAAATCAATGAGACTTTTCCTACACTAATTTAAAAGAGAGAGAAGAACAAAATAAATAAAATCAGGACTGAGAAAGCAGATGTAACAACTGAGACCACAGGAACTCACATGTCAACACACTGCTAGATGGAGAAGAAATGGAACATTCCTGGACACACAACGTGCAGGATCTAACATCACGAAAGAGAAAATCTCCACAGTCCAACAAAAGCAAAGCTGCTCCCTGTCAGACGGAAGCCCAGCACCTGAGGGCTCCACCGCTGAATTCTACACAACATTAAGAAAAACTCAAACTACTCCCAAAAACTTACAGAGGAGGGAATACTTCCAAAATCATTCTACAAGGTCAGTATCACCCTGATCGCAAAACCAGACAAAGAAAACTAGAGACCAACACCTCAGATCAACATTGGTTCCAAGACCCTCAATGGCAAACGAGTTCGGCAACATATTAAAAAGACCACCTGCGGCTGAGCACAGTGGCTCACTCCTGTAATCAGTCCCAGCACTTTGGAAGGCCAAGGCAAGAGGATCGCTTGAGGCCAGGAGTTCAAGAGCAGCCTGGAAAATGTAGAAATCCCATCTCTAAAAAAGGAAAAAAAATTAGCCAGGCATGGTGGTTGCTTAAGCTCAGAGTTTGAGGTTACAGTGAGCTATGACCACATCACTGTCTTCCAGTCCAGGTGACAGAGCAGAACACTGTCTATCTTCATGGGTATAAGAGGACTGCCTGAGCCCAAGAGTCCAAGGCTACTGTGAGCTATGATGACGCCACAGCAATCTAGCCAGGGCAAGTGAGTGAGACTCTCTCTTGGAAAAAAAAATAACATTAAGCTGACTGAATAAAGCCAGATACAAAAGAATACATACTTTAGAGTCCATTTATAGAAAGTTCTGGGAAAAGCCAATTCACCGTGACAGAAGTAAACAATCGTAACCCTTTGAGTGGTAGGGGTGGGGGCACTGCCTAGAACAGGCCATGGGGGACCTTGAGCTGTGCTGGGCGCACTGTGTCTGTGCCTGATGGCTGATATGATGGCTAAACATGTGTCCAGCACGCACAGCAGTCCGTCTGCTTGGTTTGCGAATCTTACTGTGTGTAAACTACACTTCCATGAAAAAATGTTGGTGCCCATCACTCATATAACCTGGCACATGCCAAGGACCACTCAAAGCACAGACATACTCTGTGCTCGGGGACGTCCCAAAACACAGCATGTGCCACCAAGAAGACCTCCTGTCACTCCGTGGCAAACAGGTGTGTGCTGGGGCGCAGAGGTAACCGCATGGGGACAGGACTGCCAAGGGAGGAGCAGCTGTGTGCTGGGGCTGCCGTGTGCTCACCCTACTATGTTGTCGGGTACCAGGGCCAGGGGCACCCCGGGGCAGAGAAACCAAGTGAGGGCAGGGCGGCCGGCACTCCACGGGGCCAGGGATCCCACCGCCAAGGGCGGGCAGGGCGGGGCAGCCTCGGGGCTCCAGCAGACTCAGGGGAGGAGAGGTCGCTGCCAAGCACAGAAGAGGAAGCAGTTTAAACTAAAAGTGGAAACGGGCAAAGAGCAGAAGCTGGGAGGCTCTGGCTTTCACCTGGCGTCCTTTCCCTGAGCAGGGAGTCACCTGCCCATGGGGCTCCCAGGACTTACAGCACCACAGGCGGCCACTGTGCAGTGTGATGGACGTGAGGCCTCCGCACGGCAACTGGAACCGGCTGGTCACCCGCAGAGTGCTCACGTTCCATGCCAGCACGGTTCCGTCCAGGCTGCATGAATAAACCTCCCTGGAGGAGCAGAAGGCATACACAACTTAATCCAGGCTGTAAATACACCCCAGCCCTTCACCTGGGAAAGAACAAAGTTACCAGGAGACAGTAACAAACTTGAACGTCCTACAAATAGGGCTGAAACAAGGCTGCGTTAAAATGTAACCAACTGGGCAGAAAAAGGCAGGCTTCCCAGGGTGCCCATCTCTCCCTGGGCATTTGCTACAGGCGTGATGAGGTGAGAGCACTCAGGACACAATGTCACCATTAACTGAAATCAGCCTCACCTAAGGGTCCACTCACAAAGGAGCCAGGGACAGCCAGGGCACTCCTTCGTATAAATGAGGGGGCTGTGTGGGCCAGTCAGCACCACACACATCCCTCTACCTCCTGAGTTCCTTTACTTGCAGACTGTCACTCCATATCCCCGGAACAGGGCCAGCACGAGGGAGAAGGGGGTGCAAAGCAGTGGTCTGCCAGCACGCACCCAGGGCTGGGGCTCCCTGTACCAAGTGGATGGCCTGGGACCTGCTCCCTCCACACTGGAAGGAGATCCCGTGTGATCCTCCTCTCCCAGGCTGCGTGTGCTGGGGCTGTAGTGTGCTGGGGCTGCTATATGCTGGCCCTGCTGTGTGCTGGGGCCACTGTGTGCTAGCCCTGCTGTGTGCTGAGGCCACTGTGTGCTGGACCCATTCTGTGCGGGGGCTGCTGTATATTGGGGCCGCTGTGTGCTGGCCCAACTGAGTGCTGGAGCTGCTGTGTGCTGGGGATGCCGTGTGCTCACCCTACTATGTGCTGGCCCCGCTCTGTGCTGGCCTGCTGTGTGCTGGCCCCACTCTATTATGGCCATGGGCTAAGTGCAGTGTTCGACAAGGGCAGAGCAGGGCAGCCAGTGACCCCAGGGTGGGGTGAAGACTGTGAAGGAGGCAACTGTCATGCGTCAGACTTTACCCTTGAAGAGAGACTCATTGTGTCCTGACCCCCAGGAATTCAGAACAAAATTTAGAGATAGGCCCTCTAGGGAGGGATCCAAGTGATCTTGATGATGTCTTCAAGGTGGGCCCTGCCCCTTGTGTCCTTCCTCTCAGGGGCATTGGGCAGAGATAGGTGCAGAGGGAGAAGGCTGAGAAGACAGTTGGATATGTCCACAAGGTAAGGGACACCAGGGATTTCAAACGGCCACTGGGCATCAGGACTGAGGAGGGTCCACCCTGAGCTCCCCTCACCCTGGTTTGGGTCTTGTGGCCTCCAGAACTGTGCAGGTGTTGGGGCTCTGTCACCGCAGCCCTAGGACACTCACACAAAGTGAAACATGTCAGGAGGTGCTAAGTGTCAGATACAGCAGGAAGGCGGGAGGGGGGCTGTGAAGGTTTGCCCTGAGGAATTTGGATGGGGCCAGAAAGACAAACACCCCAGCTCTCCCAGGGACACAGAAAAGCAGGCATGTAGGGGACCAGGCCACCCGGATGGGATGAAAGGGCGCAGGAGCCCCTGGCCTGTGGGCCAGACCCCAGCTCTACATCAACAACCCCAGAGTTCTGTAGTTCAAATCTCTCATTTCCCTGGATGGCTTCTTCCTGGGCAGGCTGGGGCTGGAGGCAGAGTCAGGGTGAAGGAACACAGCTACACGATGAGGTCACATTTGCCTTTGTGGCATTCAGAGCCACTTGCTCCTCAAGGCCCAGGCAAGGTAGGGAGGGCAGGATGGAGCCGTGTACCCGACTCTGGGCTCCCGAGGGAAAGCCAGTGGGCTTTAACATGAAGGCACTCACACCCCATCTCTACAAAAAACAAATTTAAAAAAACTAGCTGGGTGTGGTAGTGGGCACTTCTAGTTCCAGCTACTCGGGAGGCTAAGGCTAGAGGATGAGTGGAGCCCGGAAGTTGGAGGTATAATGAGCTGCAATCATTACACTACACTCTAGTCCAGGTGACAGGGCATCAGAGGAAAGAAAGAAAAGGGAAGAAGAGAAGAGAAAAAATGAGGGTACTTGGACTCAAGACCTTCACCCGGAAGTCTGAGGAAAGGTGGCTGTAACAGCGCCCCGCTGCTGGCCCAGCAGGCCTGGCTTGGTGGTACAAGGCACCCCCATCAGTCCCAGCCAGATGCCACTGGCCTGTGAGTGACTATTAGTGGGGAGAGGAATGCAAAGGCATTTTACAATGGAGGCAACACTGAAAACCAAGGACAGCTCACACACTCGGACTTCTGACATCACAAATGGCATATCTCTCAGAAGGAGATGACCTTCCTGGGCTGCCATCAGCCACCACTCCCCAGAATGACCTCTACCGCCATGCTCATGGGAGAAACACACCTCTCTGAGAAGCAGAACAAAACCAGCACTGGGCTATCCTCACTGCAGCCCTGCACCCTGCATCACTCTGCACCCCTGCCTGGCCCTTTGAGCACAAGCCTTTGGGAACCCCACTCTCAGCCAACCCCTGCCCCACCCGAGAGCCGGACGCTTCCTTCTCCCCAGCAGGGCCCGCCGCACCTGGGAGCCGTCTGTGCGCTGGGCACCAGGAGGCCCGTGACGCTGGAGCGGTGATCCGTGAGCTGCTTGTTGCATGACATGCTGTGGACGTTGATGATGTAGATGACGGAGTCCTCCGAGCCCATCCACACCTGGCTCTGCTCCACCATTGCCATGCAGTTCTATCGGAGGCCAAGGGACAATGAGAGCGGCGGTTCCCCCTCCACCTCCCTGCTGTCTATACATCTGCCACAATGACCCGGGCACTGGGGGACACCAGCGTAGAGTTACAGTGTATTCTTCAGTCAACCAGTAGAAAACCTTGCTTTGTGTGTGCTTCTGTTTAAAAGACTCCTTACTTATTTTTATTATTTTAGAGATGGGGTCTGGCTCTGCCACCCGGGCTAGAGTTCAGTGACATAATCAATAGCTCTTGGGCTCAACTGGTCCTCCCACCCGGGGCCTCCCAAAGCTCTGGGATTGCAGGGTGAGCCTTCGCACCTGTCCAGGACACCTCATCTACATACATACTATCAACTCACTGACGTGGAACTCACAGCCAACAGCACTGTCACTCCTGCTGAGACCGCCACAGCCTCCCTGTATATTAAGACACCAGACAGCAGCTTGGCACTATGTGTAAGGATCATTTTATTTATTTATTTTTTTGAGACAGAGTCTCACTTGATCACCCTCAGTACAGTGATGTGGCATCATGGCTCATAGCAACCTCCAAGTCTTGGGCTCAAGCAATTCTCTTGCCTCAGCCTCCCAATTAGCTGAGACTACCGGTGTCTGGCAAAACACTCAGCTATTTTTAGAGACGGGGTTTCACTCTAGCTCAGGCTGGTCTCAAACTCCAACTTGGTCTCCCAAGTGCTGGGATTACAGGCATGAGCCACTGCGCCCAGCCCAGGGTCCTTTTAAACAGCAAAATTTCCAAAGAAAAGCACAAAAATGTGAGAACCATGGTATTGAACAGGCCATGGAAAGGAAGCCGGTCGACAGTGTGAGCTGAGTGAGAGGGAACGTGCGAGGTGGGCAATGCACACACATGCCTGTGGGTAACCGAGAAAGCGCCATGAGTATCTGGGAGGTCACACGTGCATTTAAGCAGGAAGCCAAATTGGTAAATACAGAATCTCCGAAAAATGAGGATCGACTGTGTATCGCCACCAAGTACCTATGCGCTCAGCTAGCGGGGATGTCCTCAGGGTTCCGACTTCACAAAGGCAGAAATAATAAATTAAGGATCAGGACACAGAGAGTTATAGAAGTTTGACCTCCCACCCCTCACCTCCACTGGCACCTCCGAGCAGCTCTCCCTCTACCTTACCCGAGGACATTCAGCTGCTTTGCTTTTTGTTTTATCATTATCTTTCCCACCTTCGTCCATGACATGTGTGACATTTTGCTGATAACTGAACAAATGTCTCAGATTTTCTTTTTCTTTTTTTTTGCAGTTTTTGGTGGCCGGGGTCAGGTTTGAACCCACCACCTCTGGTATATGGGGCTAGTGCCCTACTCCTTCGAGCCACAGGCACCACGCACGTCTCAGATTTTCAAATGCAAATAGATTTCAAAGAGTAAAAGTTACATCACACCAAGGGGTGCTGAGGACTAGATACAGTACTGCTATGGTCCCAGCCCTGTTAGGAGCCAGGCTGCGCAGCAGGTGGGCAGTGGACCGGTGAGTGAGTGAATGAATCTTCGTCTGTATTTACAGTCGCTCACATCGCAGGCATCACCACTGAGCTCTGCCTCCTGTCAGACCAATGGCATCAGATTCTCACAGAAGCATGAATTGTAAACGGTGTGTGTGAGGGATCTAGGATGCACCCTGTGCTCCTTACGAGAATCTAATGCTAATGTTCTAAGGTGGAGCTGAGGACACCCCCAGGTGGGACTGTCTAGTTGCAGGAAAATAAGCTCAGGGCTCCCATTGATTCTGCATCACAGGTGTACAATATTTCACTGCACAGTATATCACGATGTATCAATAGTAGAAATAAAGCTGGACATGGGGGCTCATGCCTGTAATCCGAGCACTTTAGGGGGCCAAGGCAGGAGGAGTGCCTGCACTCAGGTGTTTAAGACTGGCCTGAGCAAGAACAGAGACTCCATCTCTAAAAACCAGCCGGGCGTTGTGGCGGGGACCTGTAGTACCAGCTGCTCAAGAGACTGAGGCAAGAGGATCACTTGAGCCCAAGAGTTTGAAGTTACTGTGAACTACGATTCTATCATTTAAAAGTCTTTGAGATGCTTATTTATAACTAAGAATAGAAAAAATTAAATTTAGAATCAGAACAATTTCCTTAATTCCTTCTTTCTTTGTTTTGGTTTGGTCTGAAGTACTATTAGACTTTTTAGAAGTTTTGATTTACTATAACTAGGGACCCTGTTACTTTATCATGTGAGCCCCATTATTTGAATATGGGGAAAAATAATTTAGCCATTTCTTATAATCTTGCTAACATGTAAAGTTTGCCATTCAAGCATATAAGAGTGATCTCCACCCTCTCAGCAAAATGTATTTGAATTCATACTATTTCTGTTTTATGACAGTTTTGAAAGCATGTTCCGTGCCACGGCCTGTCACATTATTTTTAGATGTGGGAACGTAACTCTCACTCAACAGTGCCTGCCATGTACTTTGGTACACACAGATCACTAGATCATTCTTTTCACATTAAACATATTTTTTTAAAAATAGGCTTCATCATGTCCAGGGAGCAGAGCATAGGGTTTCCCTGGCAGGATCCTGGGGGTGGGAGCTTCCTTCATACACAGAGAGTGAGTGTCTTGACCGGACAAAGACAGCAGATAGTAGAAGCATTAGTGTGAAAATACTTGGAGAAATAGAGAATGCAGCTCAAACTGCAACATGAGGGACCCAGGGGAGAGCAGGAGCATGGGCAGAGGACAGGAGCTCCAGGGCAGGGCCCTGTGGACAACGTGGAAGGACGTTCCGGCAGGATGCGGCAGGAGGGGTCAGCATCAGGATGCAAACAGGGGAGCTGGGAGAGTCACTCACCAGGAGGGGCTGCCTGGGCCCAGGAGACCAGTGAGACGGGCCCAGGTCCCTCGCCCCAGCTACCATGGTTACAAAGGCAGTAACGCTGTGGTTGTGCCCACAACATATCACTAAACATGTATTAACAGTTGCACTTACAAAATTATCAGAGAAAATTCAAGCTTGCTGCTAAGTAAAGGAAGATGTGTGAAGGGTGGACGCTGTGAGCTTTGCTGGACCTTGCCCTGCCCGCTGCCTGTACAGGGGTGGGTGGATGCCGCTCAGGCCAGGGTCTGGCCGCTGAGCGCCAGTTCTCACAGGGCGTTGCAAGTTGAGGTCTGCTGGTTTTAAGGTGCCGCTCCAGGGGAAACCAGGCACTGGAGCAGGGGTGTGAGACACTGTTCCCAAGGGGTGAGCATGGCCAGCGCTGGGCAGCAGGAGATTAGCTCCACCTGGTTACTGAAGTTATACTGGATGGGGGCAGAAGCACTACCTTCTCCCTTAGATAAGGATGTGTGAGTATTCGGCTGGAACCAGCTTACATTTAGTTTAAAACTCAAGATCAAGATTCAAGTTCTATTACTGAAGCTGAGTGGTGCTGCGTGTGCCCTGCTGCCCAGGGTGACTGGCTCGCCTCCACATCCCAGGGGTCTGCGGCACTCACCAGTTTGGAAGTGCCCACTTTGAAGCAGTGCTGGTGGACCGTCCAGGAGGAAGCGTCGTACACAATCACTCTGCCGTTGTTCAGGGCACACCACAGTTTAGGGTGAGCATCTTCAACTTTCTCTGCTGGGTCAAGGTGCCCTAAAGAGCAATCAACCCCAAAACGTCTGAAGGAGCAGTATTTTTTTTTCTTGAGACAGAATCTCACTGTACTGCCCAGGTAGAGTTCACCGTATCAGCCTAGCTCACGGCAACCTCAAACTCCTGGCCTAAAGCGATCCTCCTGCCTCAGCCTCCCGAGTAGCTGGGACTACAGGCGTCCACCACAATGCCTGGCTAGTTTAATCTATTTTTAGTAGAGAGTCTCGCTCTTGCTTGGGCTGGTCTCAAGCCCCTGAACTCAAATGATGCTCCCACCTTGGCCTCCCAGAGTGCTGGGATCACGGGGGAAGGAGCAGCTTTGGGAGTGTCAGCAGGTGACTCTCACCCCATTCCTGGGGCGTCCACTGGTCTCTCCTGCTAGGTGCTGGAAACCTGACCCTGCCCACCTCCTACAGCTCAGACAGACAAGATCAGAGGCCGGGCACCGGGGGCACAGGCACATAAAGGGGGAGTTGGAGAGACCACTGCAGAGTCCGGCAGCTGCCACAGCTCACACCCACGCCCAGAGCACAGCAGAACCCAGCTCCACACCTTCCCCAACACGTGGTGGTGCCAACCTGTTTAACTGCGTCCACGCTAAGTGTGTGAAGATTCTGCTTTTTAACTGTGATTTCATTTGTATTTCCATAATTGCTAATGAGGCTGATGCTTTAATTAGCTCATTGAATATCCTCTTTTGTGAAGCATCTACATCTCTTGCCAATTTTTGATTGAGTTCTCTCATTCTCCCTAATTTGTAGCTATTCTTTATTCTTTTTCTTTTTCCTTTTCTTTTTTTTTTTTTTTTGAGACAGAGCCTCAAGCTGTCACCCTGGATAGAGTGCCCTGGCATCACAGCTCACAGCAACCTCCAATTCCTGGGCTCAAGTGAGTCTCCTGCCTCCGCCTCCCAAGTAACTGGGACTACAGGTGCCCACCACAACGCCCGGCCATTTTTTGGTTGCAGCCATCATTGTTGTTTGGTGGGCCCAGGCTGGATTCAAACCCGCCAGCTCAGGTGTATGTGGCTGGCGCCTTAGCCTGTTGAGCCACAGGTGCCGAGCCATTCTTTTTCTTTTTTCTTTTTTTTTTTTTTGAGACGGGCTCACTCTGTCACCCAGGCTAGCGTGTCATGGTGTCAGGCTAGCTCACAGCAACCTTGGACCCCTGGATTTAACCAATCATCCTTCCTGCCTCAGCCTCCCAAGTAGTTGGAACTACAGGCACCCACTACCATGCCAGGCTAATTTTTCCATTTTTTGCAGTGACATGTTGTCACTCTTGCTCAGGTTGGTCTCAAACTCCTGAGCTCAAGCGATTCTCCCACCTCAGCCTCCCAGAGTACTGGGATTATAGATGTGAACCACCACACCTGCCTGTTATTCTTTTTGTTGTTGCTGAGATGGGGTCTTGCTATGTTGCCCAGGCTGGAGTATATTGGTGCAATCAAAGGGTACCATAGCCTTGAACTCCTGGGCTCAAGTGATCCTCCTGCCTCTGACTCCCAAGTAGCTGGGACTATAGATGCCACCACCATGCCAGGTTAGCTTTGCTATTCTGGTTCTAGAATGCTGACTAATTCTGTTGTGCTGTAAACATCTTCTCCCACTCTGTAACTTGCATTTTCACTCTATTAAAAGTATCTTTCTAAAATCATTGCTTTTAACGTAGTCAAATTCCTCAGTCTTTTCCTTTACAGTAGTAGTTTTATGTTATGGGGTTATGAATACGTTGTCCCCTAATATCCTCTAGAAATGTGTTTGTTTTAGTTATTTATGTGTGTTTCCTGTTACTGTTCATGCTTAGATTTCACCCCCTTGGAAGCGAGCACTGGGCAGGCCGAGGTGCTCAGTCTCACCTCTGTGGAAACAGCGTCCATGTCAGCCGAGAAGGTGACCTTGCCCGCCCAGCCTGCTCTGCCTGCGGGGCAAAGTCGGCAAGTGCAACTCTGCCAGGCTTTCTGGGGGTACTAACTGCCCTGGCCGGCCAGCTTCCCTGGGGAGACACCACCCCTGAGACACACTCTCCACCCCATCAGGGCCTCTGGTTAGCTCTCTTAACTCCCTGCGGAGCCCTCTGGAGTCACGATGCAAGGCCAGGGCTAATCAGGGCCCTTCCTAGGAGTCTTGACTGTGGGTTTTGTCCCTCAGTCCCACACGGCCAGCAAAGGCTATGTCGGCCACCGGCTCTCAGTCACCTCCTTGGAAGTGGTAGCTGCTTTGTGGGAAAAGCAGCCTCTATTCTTCAGGATGTTTTCACATGGCCTCCAGGCCTTGTAGATAACAATGTGGATTTGTGGCCATGGCTGCTACAGAGGTGAGGACTGTGATGCAGGTGCTGGTCCCATCCCAATCTCTAACAGGCTCCCCCTACCCCAGCTCTGGCTGTCACCAGGCCAAGTCTGAGGAACGGCTATAACAGCCTCATATGCACTTTGCCTGAAAAAGCAAAGAAGGGCCAGGCGCGGGCCTTGAACCTCTAGTCCCGGCCCTCTGGGAGGCCGAGGCGGGAGGATGGTTTGAGCCCAGCAGTTGGAGGCTGCAGTGAGCAGTGGCTGTGCTGCTGTGCTCCAGCCTGGGTGACAGAAGAGGCCCTTCCCCTGTTTATGCTACAACACGATGGTGTCTCTTCTGACTTCAGGACTGACCTTCGACCCAAATCTAAATTTATCAGATTGCTTTTTAAAGTACCAGCAAGAACACTTAAGCGATCTCTACCTGGTGTGTACAGCAAGACGTCGATGGCCTGCGGGGCTGTCTCCCCAGCTGAAGGATTGATTTTGTGCTTCAGTGTTTCAGCGGTCGTCTTTGGGACTTCCATGGGCACTGCAAGACAGACATGTCGGTGTTCCCTTCCCGTCCCAGGCGCAAGGCGCTGATGCCGTCACAGCCTCATAAATCTGCCCTCTTTAGAACACCACTTTGGGGGGAACCTTCACAACTTGTAAATTGGGGGGGCTAGAAGGAAAGCCCCCCACTTCTGCAGGCCTCCCGCCGCCCTCTCTTCAGCACTAAGCCACCTACCTTGACCTTCACCCATACCCAACCAGCTGGAAGGGCAGAGACTCAAAACACTTCTCATAAGGACGCATTTCTAGGCTGAGACACAGAGATCAGCCCCAGGCACGGCCTTTCACCCTCAGAACATTTTGGGCTGTATAATTCTCTGCCCGGGGGTGGAGGCTGCGTCCTGCACACCGTGGGATATGAGCAATGTCCCCAGTCTCTGCTCACTAGATGCTGAGAACACCCCCCTACACACACACAACCACAAATATCTCCAGCCATCGCCAAATGCCAGGAGTGTGGTGCGAAATCACCCCCAGTTAAAAACCACCATACCTGAGGGTGGCATTCTCCGTTCCTCTCTTGCAGTAAAATCTAGCAATGTTCCCAGACTAAACCTCAATGGCTCAGGACAGGACTCCCCTGGGACCAGACTGCTGTGGTGCAGCCCCTCTGCCGACCTCTGGCTGCTGCAGGGTCACCCCACTGCCAGTCACTGCAGTCTGTCCATTAACGACCCACCCACTCCTCTGTCCCTGCATCTTGTTCCACTCACACAGTCGACCAGGTGAGACTGATCCCATCATCCCCATTTTACAAAGAGAAAGATGAGAAAACTGCAATCGACCTTTGGTGGCAACTGCAGGTCACACTGTGAGCAGGGGCAGGCAGGACCACACGGGGCCTGGAGGCTGCATAAGAAAGAACACAGTGGGAGCTGACGGGCTTCTCTACCAATGCCCCGAGCCACCAGGATTTCTGTATTTAATTTTGTGCATTTTTAGACCTTCTGTCATGAGTTGACCATAGGTATATTATTAGTTTCAGGACACGTGTCCCGTAACTTCAGACTGACACACAGGCCCCTGGGCTCGGACACCTCCTCCTTTGCCGTCACACAACAGAGGGGCCATGACTGAGGGTGAGCGGTCGCAGTGGCGACACTGGATAATATTTACAGAGGCGTTAGAAGACTTTTCTGGAAACCCTGCACAAAGATTAGGTATAAGTTTGGAGCAACATGAACAGGCAGAGTGTGGGGCTTATTTGACTTTGCTCCTAAGCAAGGAAGGTGAAGGGCGATTGATGCCTGGTTCTGGGATTGTAAAGCAAAAGTGCCCTGGGTCAACCCAGTCGGTCTGTGGTGACCCAGACAACCTGAGCATCCCGCTTCTGTGGTTCAAGGTCCCCTGGGTCCCATGAGAGAGGGACACTGTGGCCAGGAAGTAAGCAGGGTCCCCCCGGTTCATGACAGATGTCACAAGCAGGGTAAAATGTGCCAAAGTGAACACACACACACCTGAGGTTTGTTTCTCCTAATTCTGGGACCACCTGTTAAAAAGCCAGAGCCCCCAGGTATCTGCCAAAGAGGAGGGAGCACGGCACCCACACCGAGATGTGGGCTGAGCGCTCACAGCCGCGCCGGGACTCCAGCCCAAATGTCCAACTGATGGGCAATAAAACGGGCTGTGTCCACGCACTGTATGTTAGTCATAAAAATCCCAGACTTGAAAATCACCTTTTCTGAGCGACCCCAAAGTCTGTATGTGAGAGTTGGATGCAATCCTGTAGCGAGGGGACTGCATCACCCCTGTCCAGGGAAACCGACCAACTCAAGAAAAGAGAGATCTTGACATCGGACCCTCCCTCACTCATGAGTGCAAAAGTCTACCAGCCAATAGGCCAGCCGTGCACAGGGCCCAGCTGCCCAGCGGTGTGTCCTGCCTGCAGGCGGCCAAGACCAGAGACTGCGCAAACCAGCAGATCGTTCCATGGGTTTCTGTTCCACTTACTCCACAAAAAGAAATTCTACCATCTGCGACTAGGAATCACAACAAACACCTCACGACGTACCCTGGAGGGCCACCCAGACATCCAAGTTACTAAGTGCCCCAACACGCCTCATAAGCAAAGACCTCTGAGGTCCACAGCTAAGTAAAAAGAAGGAAAGATGTAGAACAATGTGTGGTCTTCAAAAACAAACCAGAAAGCAGAATAGAAAAAATTAAGTTTAGGATCAGTTCTAATTGATAAAACAAATGTCAACCAGATAAAACTACTTAAGACTGGCTCGGCGCCTGTAGCTCAACGGGCTAAGGCGCCAGCCACGTACACCTAAGCTGGCGGGTTCGAATCCAGCCCCTGGGCCCAAACAACAATGATGGCTGCAACCAAAAAAAAAAAAAAAAAAATGGCCAGGCATTGTGGCGGGTGCCTGTAGTCCCAGCGACTTGGGAGGCAGAGGCAAGAGACTCACTTGAGCCCAGGAATTGGAGGTTGCTGTGAGCTGTGATGCCACAGCACTCTATCCAGGGTGAGCTCACAGCTTGAGGCTGTCTCAAAAAAAAAAAAAAACTACTTAAGACATTATTAGGACAGATGCACGCCTATCTTACATATTCCATCAGATGCACACCCATCTTACGTATTACGTCGAATGCACGCCCATCTTACGTATTAAATTGGATGTATGCCCATCTTACATTCTTGCTTCAATTTGTCGAAGTAAGATAACTTGGAGGCAGCGTAAATAGCCCCTTGCGAGTGCAGTGTGCCGACCACAGCGTCCATCAGCAGCACGTTGGTCAGGGCTTGCTGGATGTACTGAGGGTCCTGGGACAGAAACAGGTACATTTCAGCACAAGAATAATCACTAAAATCGGTGAACTATTCACCTTGTCACATGGCATAAAACAATACTTCTAAAACTGCATTTTTTTAAAGCAATGTGAAGCGTTTAAGTGAATGATGACTTTTGCATTATATGTCACTTTTTTTTTTCTTTTTGGCCAGGGCTGGGTTTGAACCCACCACCTCTGGCATATGGGACCGGCGCCCCTCTGTTGAGCCACAGGCGCCACCCTGTCACATCAATGTTTTTTTTCACTTAGTGAAAACAGATATCAATTGTTTATACCAGAGGTTGGCAAACATTTTCTATAAAGGCGAGGAAGTAAACATTTCAGGCTTGGTGGGCCATGAACTCTCTCTGTGGCAACTCCGCAGTGCCTGCCACGACAGCACAGAGGCAGCTATGAACATTGGGTAGATCAACAGGCACTACTGTGTGCCAGTAAAACTTAATTTACGAAGTTAATTATGGCCACAGTTTGTGCTCATTTATGCTAAGTCCAAAAAAATCACAGAACATTGGAACCTCGGGAAGGGCTAGACCCCTGCCTCTGGTGACTGGTAACATCTCGTCAGGCTCTCCTGATACTGGGCGACACCCTGCACTCCCAGCATCGAGATTACGGCAGTGACATCATGCCAGCATTTCTCTGATGATTCATGGGGCTACACGGCTCTATAACCTTATGGACTGTGTGGTTCCCCATCCGCAGTCTCTGCTGTTTGTCTTGCTGTAAGGCGGCACAGCGCACCTTCACAAAGTTCCTCTGCCACTATTTCTGTCCAGGGTGTCCTTCATCACTACAGGGAGTTAGTCTATATAACCAGAGCCATCAATTTGTTGCAAATTGTAAATGAGCACGTAAACTGTTGAAGGAGTCCAGTACTTGCCTTGCCAAGTACTAAAGGCTCAGAACAGGGTATACTCAGGAAGCCTGATCAGCAGAGTGGATAAGGTCAGCACAGTGTAGCTCCCAGCTCTCCATTCGCTGGGATGCCACCGTGGATATGCGGAGAGGGAGTAAGAAAATGCAGGGCAACACTGCCCACAGCCCCGAGAGACCCAGCCAGGATCTGCATTTCTTATCATGGTCTTCCCAGGGCCACAGACCTTCTGCTGGGTCATGAAAACCACAACCTCTTCAGTGCCTTCTGCTGGGACCTCATATGACCAACTTATTCTACTTGGAGGACCAAGGCTGGAGCCACTGAGCTGACAGATCAGCACTGTGCCCGGGGTTGGGAAAGGGCAGGGGAGACCCCATTTGTGGTCAGACCTTGTGGTCATCGGCCAGCTTCTTTCCAGCCCACATCTCCTTCACCATCAGGTGCCAAAGGTCACACTCTGTTTTAAGGTTAGCTTCAAAGACTTCTTTCTTGGACACTATTTTAATTTTCAAAGTGGGTATTCTCCGAAGCAGAAAAGCAACTGTGGTACTTTTGACTTCCTACAGAGGCACAGAAAGAAAAGAGAATTAAACAAAATCATATGCAAAGAACATGTGGGTTAATGAGAAGAAAAAGCAAAAGAAGGCTGAGTGCAGTGGCTCACACCTATAATCCCAGCACTCTGGGAGGCCATGGAGGGTGGATTGCTTGAGCTTACGAGTTCAAGAGCAGCGTTAGCAGGAGCAAGACCCCATTCTACTAAAAATAGACAAACTAGCCTATAGTCCCAGCTACTTGGAAGGCTGAGGCAGGAGGAACTCTTGAGCCAGGCATTTGAGGTTGCAGTGAGTATGACACCTCTGCACTCTACCCAGGGTGACAGAGAGAGACTTTGTCTCAAAAAAAGAAAAGAAAAAGCAAGAGAGAAAAAGCATTAAAATTAGGAACAGCTATTGTCAACCACCACCCTCCTGCCAGCTGCTCAAGACATCCATCCTTGGAAGATGGCAGGTGTGTCTGCATGGACCCATACACATGGACCTCCCCAGCATGTAAAAGTGGTACGTTCATTCACATCCGCAAATATTTCTCTCTTTGGAATTCTCAGAGAATTCTCTCTCTTTGGAATTCCAAAGCAGGTGGAGGAAAGTAAACTGAAGGAAAACAGCCAGAGAGAGGTCCGCTGGCCCGGCACCTGCTGTGGGCTGGGCTGTGGTGTCTTGCTTTCCCTGCTCCCACGACCACTCATCAGCTGACGGTACAGGACATTGACATGTTCAGCGTGCCTCTTAGAGTTCCCTCTTAGACTCTAAATTGGGGGAGATAACTATAAGGCATAAGATGAATCAAGGTCACAAATCAGATTTCTTCAACGGGGCAAATGACTATCTCTATGTTAAAAACTGTTGGGCTAAGTGTGGTGGCTCACACCTGTAATCCTAGAGCTTGGGAGGTCAAGGTGGGCAGATTGCCGGAGCTCGTGGGTTTGAGACCAGCCTGAGCAAGAGCAAGACCCCATCTCTAAAAATAGCCAGGCATTGTGGCGGGCTCCTGTAGTCCCAGCTACTCAGGAGGCTGAGGCAAGAGAATCGCTTGGGCCCAAGAGTATGAGATTGCTGTGAGCTATCATGCCATGGCATTCTACCCAGGACAACAAAGTGAGACTCTCTTAAAAAAAAAAAAAAAAACAAAAAAATGGCTTGGTGCCTATAGCTCAGCAGCTAGGGCACCAGCCACATACACCAGAGCTGGTGGGTTCAAACCCAGCCCAGGCCTGCCAAACAACAATGGCGACTACAACAAAAAAATAGCTGGGCGTTGTGGCAAGCACCTGTAGTCCCAGCTACTTGGGAGGCTGAGACAAGAGAATCACTTAAGCCCAAAAGTTTGAGCTTGCTGTGAGCTGTGATGCTACGGCATTCTATCCAGGGTGACAGCTTGAGACTGTCTCAAAAAAAAAAAAAAAAGAAAAAACACTGTTAGGAAATTTTTTAATTGTTATAAAATAAACAACCTATGCCAGGTAGGGACATGATTAGAAAGTGTGAGCTACAGCAGCTCACAGAGGCTGGTACATGGCAGTTTCTCACTAAACATCCTACAGACGTATTAATTTCTATGAGTCTCCTGTATGCTCTAATTCCAAGTTCAGCCTGCATCACCTATTACTCCTCGCCTCCCAAATGCAAGTTCATTGTATTAGACATTCAGTAAGAGATGAACAGTTACCACCTGAGCGTGTCACATATTTAACCCACTCCATCCTCGCCACAACCTGCTAGGAGGGGACCAGGATCGTTGCTGTTGCACAGATGTGCAAACTGAGGAACAAGAAGGCAGCAAGTGGCCGGCAGAGGGCGCAGCAGGTCCTGGCGGTCAGCTCCAGCTGCTCCCTCCTAGGCATGCGTGGGCCCCAGGACTGCGGATCTGTGCTCCCCTTACCTCTATATTTCTGAAGGTGGTAATCTCCACGTAGCCCGGTCTCCCTTCCGTCAGGAGGAAAAGGCGCTTCTGGGTCATGGCGATCTTGCCGACGCCCAGGCTTGTCTTGACGGAGGTTGACAGCTTATAAACGCACTCATTTCTATCCAGATGTTCCATCACCAGCCAAGGCAGATTGATCTCTTGGGCCTCGGCCTCCGTCTCCTTCCAGCAGTTGTAGAAATCTTTGAATGTCTCCGGGTCGATTTGTTTCTGCTGCCCTTAGTTTTATACAGAAAAGAAGGACTTCTAAGATCTTGTGCTTGACCTTCAGAAATGGGTCATTACCCCTTATGTCAGCACATGGGGCTGTCTGTAGGGAAAATACCTCACAGAAGGCGCCTTCCCTGCAGCCCCAAGTGGACACATAATCTAGGCTGAGCCTTCAGCACTTTCCAGCCCCAGGCCAGGCAGTCACAGCAATTCTTAGGATTTGGGTTGGAATCTGGGCAGGGACACTCTCTTTTCTCATGGTGCAAAGACCTCCCTCATCACTGGAACTGTGGCCACTATCCCATGGCCACAGGGAAGCTAGTTCTAGGACAAAGCTAATACTGGAGGGACCAGTGCTTGGGGACATGCCCAGACCACTGGCTCAGCCTTGCCTGGGACCTGCTCAGTTGTGAACAAGTAGTTTACTTTTATTATTTTCAATCAAGATCATCTTAGTTCCAGATGCCTGACAGTCATAGGCTTGAAGATGGGGAGAGCCCAAGTCTGCAGCCCAGCCTCACTGTAGCTTAGCTGTGTGACTTCAGCAAGACAACCTGCTTCTGCAACTGTGAACTGGAGGTGAGACGACCCCCTCAAGTCCCACACAGCTGCTAACAAGTCCTGCCAATTTTGACCCCCTAATGTCTCCCTGCGCCTGCCGTGGCCCTGGCTCAGGTCTGGCTCTGTATCCTAAACTTGTCTGTTCCTTTCTCTGTCCCTTAAAAGGCAAGTTCCCTCAATCCTGCCCTGGACAATGCTCCTCCATGGCGCCTGCCTTCACAGCCCCCTGCTTGTAGCCTGCTTTGCTCAGAACCCAGAATGGAGTTCCTGTTCCCACGTTCAGACCTTCAGGGCTCTTTTTCTACACGGAGCTCCAAATTCCTCCAGGATCAAGCCCCTCCTCCCCTTCACACCCTACATTCTAGCCATACCAAGTATGTTCCAAAAGAAGCCATGTTGTTAAATCTCTCTGCACACACATGCTTCTCCTGGCTGCTCAGATCAGAAAACTCCTATCCATCCCTCAATACCCAGGTAAACATGCCCATGTGCAGCCTTCCCTGACAAGGCAGAGTCATCTTGGCCAGGATACTACTGAGCTGTACCCACACTTCCCTTAGGGCACCACTACATCCAAAGACACTGGATGGAAAGAGAGCCATGCTCCAAACACACACAGGATCACATTTAATCCTCTGAAGCACCTTATGAGGTGGACACTACCATCAGGCTCATTCACAAATCGGGAAACTGAGGCATGGAGAGGAAAGCTCCTTGCTGGTAGAGCTGGACACTGAGGCCAGGCTGACGGTCCACCCAGGGCTGTGCTGCCACGTGTGGGGGTCTGCCGTTACTGTGTGAGAGGACACAGGACCTGGGTCCTATCATCCCAACCTGCCCAGAGGCCCCAATCTGAAGCAGCAAAGGAGTGGCCAGTGTCTCAGCTCTGACTCCATAACAAGGTGTCAGTGGTGACAGCGGTAACCAGAAAACTTGCTCTCGTGGCCACAGCTGAGCCAGGGGCAGCTCGGTGCTCACAGAGCAGCTTGCAAGGGGCCTGCCCTGTGAAGGGGCATCAGAAGGGTCGTGGGCTGACTGTACACCTTCCTCAGAAACAGCAGGGGTTGTGGCACTGCAGGGACCCAGATGAACAGAAGGTTGTAGTAAAGTATCTCAAGAATAGAAGAAAAAGTATCCAATGTACTCAGCCCTACTATGAAACTAATTTATAGCTTTCATGTGAAAGCTATAACCCAATTATAGCACAAGAATATGGGGTAAAGGGCAAGGGTGGGGTGGGGAAGGGGGAGGATTGGTGGAGGGACTGTAATTGGTGGGCCCACACCTACAGTGCATCTTAGAAGGGTATAGGTAAAACTTACTAAATGCAGAATATAAATGTCTAAACACAATAACTAAGAAAATGCCATGAAAGCTATGTTTACTAGTTCGATGAAAATATTTCAAATTGTATATAAAACCAGAACATTGTACCCCATGATTGCATTAATGTGCACAGCTATGATTTAATTAAAAAAAAAAGAAAAGTTGTCACCACACCTACAGGTGCTAGGATACTTGTGTGAAAACCACCACCAGGTGGCAGGATTTCAAATTCCTATAATTGGCTCAGCGCCTGTGGCTCAGCGGGCTAAGGCGCCAGCCACGTACACCTAAGCTGGCGGGTTCGAATCCAGCCTGGGCCCGCCAAACAACAATGACGGCTACAACCAAAACAAAAATGGCCGGGCGTTGTGGCAGGCGCCTGCAGTCCCAGCTACTTGGGAGGCAGAGGCAGGAGACTCGCTTGAGCCCAGGA
>CAUYON010136959.1:0-30220 GCA_963573935.1 Arctocebus calabarensis | reverse complement strand
GCCTGTAGTCCCAGCTACTTGGGAGGCGGAGGCAGGAGACTCGCTTGAGCCCAGGAATTGGAGGTTGCTGTGAGCTGTGAAGCCACAGCACTCTACCCAGGGTGACAGCTTGAGGCTCTGTCTTAAAAAAAAAAAAAAGAATTTCAGACTTTTCATCCAGCAATATGTTCAGCACCAAGGAAATAGTGTATAAAGATAAATGAAGGTGTACTTTATGAGTAATATTATTGACCAAAGGAAAGAATCAAAGTGAATATCTGTTCTGTACAAGTGTGGTAAGCTGAATAATGGCACCCCAGAATTTCCAAGTCCTAATCCTTGGAGCCTATGAACACTATTCTATTTTGCAAATGGATTTTGCAGATGTGATTAAGTTAAGGATCTTGAAATGGAGAGGTTTTCTGCATTATCAGAGTGGATCCTAAATACAATCAAAAATATCCTTAGAAGAGGGCCAAAAATGGAGCTTTGACAGGGAAAGGGAAGAAGATGATGTCACATGGGGCCATGAGCCAATGAGTCAAGGCCACTCTCCAGATGCTGCACCAGGCACAGAAAGGAATTTTCACCGGGAGTTCCCAGCAGGAGCTTGGCTCTCCCAACACCGTGATTTTGGTCCAGTGAAACCCACTCCAGTCTCTTGGCCTTCAGCATGTCAGAAAATAAATTTGTTTTGCTCTAAGCCACACAGTTTGTCATAGGAAACTAATACATGAAGGAAGGAAAGCCTTAAGGAATTAAATCAGCACAAAAATGAAGAACAAGTTGTACCTTATAAACAAAAAGAAAAAGGAGCAAGAAACCCAAACAAACATAAATAATGGTAGGTAGTTTGTATTCTTTCAACTTAAGGAAAGATGAGATCCAAAAGCATTGTGAGAATTTAGCCACATAGACTTAAATGTCTATTTTCATATTTTCAACAAAGACTCCAGGTAGGCTTGGCTACAGGATACCTCTCTTGTATTGTCAACGACAATAATAATATTACAGTAAAGAATCCAAATGCAACTTCATTAAGCCAAAAATAGAGGCAAGGCCACACTTGGCATAACGATTCCTTCATTATGGAAGTCTAAGGTGAAGTTTGCTAATTATTTGAATTACTAAACAATAATGTGGTCAATGTGCAATATGCTTTAAGTAGGATGCACTTATATATTAAAAATACGATTCATGTAAATTCTACCTTTCTATACAGACACACAGAAATAGGGTTGAGCCTGTGCACTCTAGCTTAGAAATATACCCATAGGGAAATATTAGTTTATTATGAAAATTATCTGCATTATTAGCTGATTTCAACAAGTCATTCCTTTGGAGGTTCTAGTGGTGTCAGGTAACAGTGCTCTCAAGTACTCGAGTACGTCCTTACTGGTCCATCCATCTTTAAGAATTAGCTCCCGGGATCTTTGCCATGCTTCCAGGTTTCCTAGCTTCAGACTTTCCTTTTTCCTATTTGTAGGCTTGGTTCAATCTTCAAAATTGAATAAATTAAACTCAGTCTATGCTACTCCCCTGGGAGAGGCACTTAGAAGTTGTACCTGGTTCCCTTTGGACTTCACCACATGGGCCCATTCCTTTTGCCATTATTTTCTTTGAATCTTTTCATCAAAGGAGGGTGTTGCTGTGAAGATAAAAACTTCCGAGTCCTGTGGGTCTTTGCCGTCCTTTCATCAAGCTTGAAGAAAGTCCCAAGATCTCCTACAATAACCTATTTCCCAGACATGGGTCAGCAAAGATTTTCCTCACATATTGTCATGGAAAGTGCTATTACTTCATTCTTTCTCATTTCTTCAGCAAAGCACTGAACAGAGTAGAGTTAGAAAAATGGCCAAAAAACGATTTAGCAGAAGGAAATTTTAATACTGGAGAAAGAAAACTAGTGAGTTAACCTGGCAACTCTTTTATAGTCTTTGCTGTTTTTACTTCATTATGTGACTGATTGAAGCTTGTACTAGGAGGACATGGGTCACTTCTGGCATTTTCTTGCATCTGTTCAGATGTATATTCTTCTCATTACTCAGGGTTTCTTAGCAAGCATTGCTTTAACATACTTCCCTTTTTTATTTGAGACAGAGCCTCAAGCTGTCACCCTGGATAGAGTGCTGTGGCATCACAGCTCACAGCAACCTCCAATTCCTGGGCTCAAGCGAGTCTCCTGCCTCCGTCTCCCAATTAGCTTGGATCACAGGTGCCCACCACAACGCCCGGCTATTTTTTGGTTGTAGCCGTAATTGATATACTTCCCTTTTTGGAGAAATGAATTAAAATATTGTCTGTTAAAACAAAACATTGTCTGTTAACATACTTTACGGGGCATAGGTAAACAAGTCTTAAGGGTTAGGTTGTGCATAATTAAATGAAAATTCTGTCCAAAAATTCTCGATTATGGACTAAATTGTATTCCCCCCAAATTTGTATGTTGAAATCTTAAATCCTAATGTGACTAATTGAAGATGGGGCCTTAAAAAGGTAATTGAGGTCCAATGAGGTGAGTGGAGTAAATCTAATCTAAAATGATTTGTCTCTTCTCTGATTTGTCTCCTTGTGAGAAGAGACTCAGACACACACAGAGGAAAGACTCTGTGGCTACACAGTGAGCAAGCAGCTATTTACAAGTCATGCAGGGAGATCTCAGAAGAAACCAGCCCTACTGACATCTTGATCTCAAACCTCTAAACTCCAGAATTAGGAGTAAATCCTTTTCTATTGTCTAGTCAGCCCAATCTCTGCTACTTTGTCATGACAGTAGTAGAAAACAAATGAAGTCACCAAACTTTCAGAATAAATTGTAAGCTATGTGTGAATATCTGATAAATCTACCCAGTAAGGATATAATTATCATGCAGATAATATCAAATACTTTTTAAATATAATCTCTATCTTAGGGCTTACAAAATGACATATCTAAAGTTTCTTATGAGCTGCCTTTCTAAAATAATGGTTCCCAAATTATAGGGCAAGGAGCAGGTTCTTGATGATGGAATACAGTTTTATGCCATACAATAATTCTAGACTGAATAAATAATGACTTTACACAGCAATATTCCAAACTTTCAAATATATGTGGACGATATTCTGATTATCAAGATAAAAATTATTTACAAGTATTTCCAAATGCAGTGTAGTAGTGCTCTGTCATTGATTAATGAATTCTAAGAGAAAAGTTGTCAAGGAGGAGTTCACATGGTTTGCATGTTATATACAAATAATCATACTGGATATATAAAATATTCATAAGGATATCCTTTTCAATTATAGATAAGACTGGGAAAGTGTGTCTTTTTTCTTAAAAAAAAATAACATAGTACATGGCCTAACATCATAGAAGAAAAAGGAATCTTTTACATTACTGATTTTAAAACCTTTCTCTTGGATGGGATGGGCAGCACCTGTGGCTGAAGGAGTAGGGCACCGGTCCCATATACTGGAGGTGACAGGTTCAAACCCAGCCCCAGGCAAAAACTGCAAAAAAAAAAATTGAATGGGATGGAAAAAAAGCCCAAAATTTTTATTGTTTGTCATAGTTAAAGACTTAATTATTTAATAGAACTAATACCTAGGACTTTCACCGTAGTAAAGAAAGTATAGAATAGTTGTTTTTCTTGTCTGAAGCTCTCCTGAATATATTCAAATCCCAGATTCACTGTCTCCATTTTCAATCTATTAAATGGAGAAAATGAATTCCCCTAAAGGATTGTTGTGAGAGTTAAAGGGGAAAACTCACACCAAGATCTTGGCACAGGGTCAACTTTGGAAGAAAGCCCTGAGCATAGGGTGTGATCCACCTCGTTTCTTTCAGCAGCAAGCAAACTTTTCTCCACAAGCACTGCTGCCCTGTATGCATTTATCCAGTCACCCACCTTCACTAACGGGGAAGAAATACAGAGTGATACCGAAAATATTCTTGAATATTGATAAAGAAAATGTCATAGCTCTGCAGCAGGAAGCAAATCAAATTAAATTCTGCTAATTTCCCTGAAACTATGTAATTGGATTATATCTTCCTTCTCTGATGCACTTGAATGGCCCTTGTGAAATTCCTTCTTTTTAACTAAACCCCAAAGCCTTTCATGAAGTCAGAACATGACAATTGAAAAGCATTTTGGCACTGACTTCAAATACCCGCCTGTGTCTTTAACCCAACAATACTTTGTGGCTTTAATCAAAATGACAGTCAGTAACGATTGTTAGAGAGGATGTGGAGAAAGGGGGAGCCTAGGAGACTATTGGTGGGAATGTAAATTATATGGGGAGCAATGTGAAAGTTCCTCAAAACACTGAAAATAGAAATAGCATATGAGCCAGCAATCCCGCTGCTGGGTGTATATCCAAAGAAGTGGAAACAGTATGTCTAAATGATAGTTTTCTTTCTGAAAACACAAGTGGTAAATATCAAAGAGAAAGAATTAATTGTATAAATCTTTTAAAAAAATCATTAAATAGCATTCATTTTTTCAGTGAAGCCTAAAACCGTTGAGAGGGAAAATAGTGTCACCATGTTAACAATTTAATTTATTGAAGGATATACACAATTTTATTTTATAAAAGATGTTAAGCTCACACTCATTTTCAGCTAAATCAATGCAGAAGTGATATGGAAATCAGCCATTTAAAAAATACCAGGAAAATTATTACCTAATTCATCAAATAGATTATTTCTTTATTAATTCTTTCTATGATAATCAGTTACTTATATTCGTAATTATTTTCTTTCAGTTTATATTAGAGTATTTTGTCATATTTGATTGTTTCTGCCTCTACTTCATCCTCACCAAATTATTTTTCAAATGAAAAAACCTTCATTTTCTATGGTCTTCTGACATTGCCAGTGACCGAGATCCCCCTTTATAAGACACTGGCTGGTAAATTCGTAATACAAGACAGGAGCCCATAAATTGAACATGGTAATTTTAGAACATTGTTTCATCTGTGTATTGCAGAACATTTGAGTGTATAACGTTCGATGTCAGAAAACAATACCCCAAAATGAAAGCCTCAGAAGCAGACTGAGAAACAAATTTTCCTCTGCTCGTCTCCTCCTGTCCTCTCTCTGGTTCCTCCTTCTTCCCTGGGGTTAGCCATGGAAACTAGAAACGCTTTTCCCTAAGATGAGTCATAGAAACCAAAACTTTTTCCCAAAGTCAACTGTAAAACCTAAAAATATTGCTCTATCCCTGCTCCACTTTTCTGTGTAAAAACTGACCATAAAGAAGTTACCTGCCCTACTTTCTTTGATCGTAGGTCATAAGACTCCCATTTTAAAGAAGGTCCTATCGCACATCCAGAAAGAAGGAGACTCCACAGAGAGGCCAGCCATTACAGACAAGCCTTGCTGGGGTTCCCCACTCAGTCTATTTGTATTAGATATTAGATCACACTCGTTTTGTCCAATCATCTTTCTATACTTTGCTGAACATTTTATAAGCATAAGAATGAACAATTTCTCTGTATCTTTGTGCCTTCATGTTGAAGGTTCCCATGTCACATAAAACTGTGATCAAATAAATTTGTAAGTCTTGTCTCCTGTCTACTTTTGCAGTTTTTGGCCTGGGCTGGGTTTGAACCCGCCACCTCTGGCACATGGGGCCAGCGCCCTACTCCTTTGAGCCACAGGTACCACCCTCTCCTGTCTACTTTTGTCAGCTGATCTTTAGTGAATCTTCAGAGGGTGAACAGGATGTTTACGCTTGGCTCCTACAATAACTAAAAGCCTACTGAGGACATAGACAAACTGATGTGTCTTAGCAAGAAAATGCAAATTGCCAATGGAGTGATCATTCCCTCACTTCCTCCTTTCTTTCCTTCATTCCTTCCTTTTCTTTGTTATTTCTTATGAAGAGTGAATTATAGCAATTGTAGAGGTGATGAAAAAATTTAAATTTGAGTATAAGGCAAAAGAAAGTGTTAGAAGTTAGCACGCCATTCAAAGGTGACTATAAATAATTGTGAAGGATTTCAGGAGATGCTATTCCAGACTGTGTTGCTTTGGTATAAGATTGTGAGCTACAGTTACAGGAAAAAAGGGATAAGCTTTCTCTGAACTCCTCTTATCTACCTAGAAATGGATACTCCAAAGAAACTCAATTTTCATGGATTTTTTTCCCTTCGAAGGAGCTGTTCCAATCAGAAAAGATCAACTCATCCCAAGAGAGGAAATTAGACAGGCAATTCTACACCCAAACTTTGCCATAAACTCCTACAACTTCCATCTTTTCTAAGGGTCCATTCATCTTTCCTGAAAATCGCTTACTGTAACTTATGTGAACTTACACCCCCCCTTTCAGTTATTAAAAGACGGTATATTGCATAAGGTATACTACACGACTGATTATAAAATATCACTATACTTTTGAGTATTTGTTTTTTTTTCCTGTGATATTCTAAGTGTGTAATGTCAAAAATTAATAAATTTATGTGACTTTCTCTATTTAATCTGCATGATTTTAGTTGATTTTATAGATCTAGCTATCACACTTAGTGGAGTAGAGGGAAAATTATTCCTCCCTTAAAAAAATCCTGTGTGTTTTTCCACCTCATGTGGAGCATTACCCATCAGCCTCAGCCAAGGTTAACTTAATTTTTTAGGAAAGATAATGTTTTTGTTTCACTTGCTATTTTCTATTTATTAGGGTCCACAAATTCCATGAGTTTGCTTGTTAACATATAAATTAAAATTCTCATTTATTTTTAATTGATAATAATTGTAGGTATGTTGGGGTACAATATGATATTTCATATATATACACAATGTGAAATTATTAAACAAAGCAAATTAGCATATTACAACACATAATAGACTTCTGACTTTTTATGATGGAAACAATTGAAATTTGCTCTCTTAGCAATTTTGAAATCTGCAATTTATTGCTAGTTATCATTACTATTCTGTGCAATGGATCTCAAAAATTCATTCTTCCTGTCCAACTGAAATCTTGCACCCTTTGGCCAACACCATACTGTGGTAACCATCACTGTACTCTTTAGCTTTACAGGGGTTAATGTGGTATCTGCCTTTCCTTGCCTTTCTTTTTTCCCTTACCACAACGTCCTTCAGGTTCATATGCGTTGTCAACAATGACGGAATTTTCATTAAATGATGAACGGTGTTGCACTGTGTGTGTGTGTGTATATATTCTTTATTCATTCATTTATAAACATACACGTAGATTCATCCCATATCTTGGCTATTGTGAATAATGATGTAATGAATTCAAGTGCAGACTATCTCTACATGATTTTATTTCCTTTAGGTATATACCTAGAAATGAGATTGCTGCAGTATATGGTAATTCTATTTTTACTTTTTTGAAGAATCTCTGTACACTTTTCTATAAGGTCTGTGCTAAGGGGGGAAAGAAAGAAAGAGAAGAAAAACAACACATCCTGATATATTTTTTTTCTGGATTCATTTCCTTCCTTTAGAGCTGTCTTTTCCAAAGAATAACTGAAACTTGATCCAGCACTCTAAAAAGGGCTGGAGCTTTCTTACCCAAAGTTATCTAAGTAAAGCCAATTAATTGATTTCAGAAAAAAAAATGTTGCTTTGTAGTTAAGCTCCCACTTAACCAGCTAACCTCCATATGATGAATGAAGGCAGAATTGTGAACCAGCAATAGCAATCACCTTCCTAATTGCTTCCCAGTTGTTCTCTAGCTCTCATCCACTTCTGTAAGACATTCATGACAACTATTGGAGTTCTTGGGGGCCCAATGCTTTACTTTTCCCTATTCATGCCCCTTCAGAAGCTTTTTCTTTTCTTTCTTTCGCTCCTTCCTTCCTTTTTTATTGTTTTTTTTTTTTTTTTGGTGTTTTCTTTTTAGTGTTGAAAGAAGTTTGATAAATAATTTAATTGCAATAATTTACTTAGCAAGTAAATAGTAAAGAGTCATTAAAGAATCATTTTGAACAAAGTGATAAGTTCTTTTTTCCTACACCAACAGAGGATTCCTCAAAGCTGACTTTGAGAGAATTCTTGTAGATCCACGTCAATCAAAACTGGAATGGCATGTGGTATTTGCAAGCAATTTTCTCTTTAGATTTCTTCAAGGAGGAAACAGATTCACAATATACAGTGACATGTGCAGGGCTACACAGCTGGTAGGAGGTGGGGAAGAGGCAAAATATTATAATAAAAGAGAATTTTACTAAGATGCAGAAATCTAAACTCCCAGGCTTATTTTGTCCTCCAAATTTCTTCCCTCAAATCTTAGGAATGGCATTGAGACCACTGCTGATGAGAAAGAAAAAATCTCCTTTAAGAATCAAAATTATGATTGCCTTTGGAATAGACTATGATATATTTGTCATATTTATGTGTCTCGCAGCTCTTGCTTTGAGGTTCATTTGAGGTTTCTGTTAGTAACTAAAATTAATTTCCACATTCGACTCTGTGACAGCAATTTGGAAGTGCTATGAATCCCAACATATCCATCAACTGTAAGTAATTACTAATAAGTGAGAAGTGAATATTTGATTGTGGGTCTTTAATTAGTAATTACAAAATAATACATTTCCTGGAGTGTGGTATGATAAAAAACAAATAATTGAAATCATTTTAAGATTGATTTTTAATTTTTTTGTACCAATGAATAGTATGAATAAGAATTGAAAAATTATAGTGTGCAATACAGTGAAATAGATGTTGCTAGGAATGATGCCATTTTAATTGACTACAATAGGACTCAACCTATGTTCAATTTTAGCAAGCCACACAATATTACCACATCTCTCCAAAGATTTCGGCATTTTCTGCTTTAATGTTATACTTTTTTTTTTTTTTAAATCCAAGTAATCATGATCTTGCTTTGAAAACAAACCATTTATTATGTGGTCTGTGGCTAGTTATTACTTCTCAGTTAGGTTTTGCAATCATGTAATAGAAATGGCACTTAACAGATCATTTATCTGGCAATCTGGGAATGAATTATAATGCTATTAGAAGTATAGTGGCAGAATGTACAATTAATGGTTTCCAAAAGTATGGTTGTAAATCTGTGCTAAAAAAAGAGCCATATCTATTATTACATTTGAATTTGATATTCGTGTTTTCAGAAAAGACATATGCCAAGCAAATATAAAGAGCCCAGGGATGTGGGAAGAAGTTTAAGTGGGGTAATTTTCTTATTTGTCATAGAAGTTCACCAATATTCGACTTTAACTGGAAAAATCAACAGCTAGATATTTAGTTATGTCATGTAAGCTATGTTGATGAGCAGTAAGAGAACTCATGCCAGTGTAGGAGTAAATGGGGAAGGCAGGGATAAGGGGAAGGAGCAGGTGCTTATGATATACATGCAGAGGAAAGGCTACAGAGAAAGCACCAGAGAATTGTGGAAACAGATTTTACTATCGTCTCTCATTTTCCCACCATTTAAAAGATGAAAGCATGAAGATTTACTCTCTTCTTTGTCTTGTCACTATGTAAGATTTATGGCTCTTTGGAAAAATACTATCTAAACAACACCCAAAAGTTACTGTCTGGACAGAGATATGCTTCTAAAAACAAACTCTGTCTTATGTGATGGGTACAGCAGCTGTTAATAAGCTTCTATTTGTCTTTTGTGAACCTGACTTTTATTTTGGGGACAAAATCTTGACTCTCAACATAAAAAGAAAAAGAAAAGAATATATCTCCTCCCCAACAACTATCCAGCAGATTTGGAGGCAGTCGCAATAACATACGATTTAGAGAGGATATGTAATATTACTCAAGTTTTCTAAATTTAATAATTCTGCATCTATGTGTGTATTTGCATGTGTTTTATGTGATTATGTGACTGTGAAGATAACTAAAGAAATAAAAATTGGAGGAAAAATTGAAAATCAAAACAGAAAGTGGAGGCTAGATTACAACTTTTGAGACAGAAAGCTTTGGAGTTGACTCTATCCTTGAGAGAAATCTGTACCCATTTTGTCCTCAGTCTCTTATTTATAAACTAAAGAAAATAATGACCTTCAAGTATAATGCCTTAGATTAAAGAGTCAAGGAATGAAACGTGCCTGACTCAGTGTGCAACACATATTAGGAGGCTGCGTACTAGTTAATAGCTTTGTTATTATATTGTTCTTTTATTTTTAATGTCTGCCCCTCAAAATATCCTATCATTTATCCAACTATGTTTCATACACCTGTCTGAATTTTAAGACTTTTAAAATTTGCATTACATATCGGGATTCCTTAATTTTACTGATGATTCTGTAATGGATGAGGAGATCTGAAATCAGGATTTTGCTGATTGATAAGTCCTCAGACAGGTTTGATGGCTAGACAATTAATAGATTATAGCAGATGCTGTCAGTGTCAGCAAGCTCCCATATTTCTGGAACCTTCCGCCATAAACTAATTCCCCTCAAATTCTTGTCTCAGGATCTGGTTTTTGGAAAACAAAATAAAACAAAACAGTGTTTTATGCATGCTCGCTCAGAAACTTTTTTTGATTTGTAGTAGAGCAGGAAGGATGTAAGTCTAAAACCTGAGCCATGAGTTTGATGGCTAATGGAAATGTGCTTATTATTTGGAATAAGATTTGTTTATTTATTCATCATTCGTTCAGTAATATTTATTGAGCACTGAATATGTGCTACACACTGTGGGAAGATTTTTTTTCCCTGTCCATGGTGCTTACACAAGATAGAGACACAAAATAAAAATAGTTTATGAACAAATAAATATTCAACATAATATAATGCAACTATACGTAATAGGAAGCAAAATAAAGAAGATAGAGATGGTAGTGGGATCAGTGGTGGTAAAGACAGTTGATTTTAAATGTGATGAATGTCAAGCATGTCTTTTAGGTGACATTTCCCCAGAAACATAAATTCAGTGATGAAGTGTATCAAGACGAATCAAGTTAATATTTGGGGGAAGAGCCTTGGATGTGGAGAGAAATGCAAATGCAAAGGACCATTACAAAAGTTAATGTTTTCATATGTTTAAAAGAATAATGCTTCATTTTTAGATCCCAAAAGCTATATGTGAAGTATTATGTAACATTTTATTTATATAAATAATCTTGATACTCTGTATTAAAAATATGTTGAAAATAAGTTTCTTTCAATCACTTGTCAACATTTTTAGATATTTCCTTATTTATGTGCAAGGAAATAAAGAGTTTAGTCATAATCTCGGGTGGGTGCATGAATAAAGTGTTCAAAATCAATGACATATTGTATAATTTTATCACTCATTTTTAAATTTTTAACCGAGGTGATCATCATATAACATATATTTAACTTTTAGAAAAAAAACCCAGAGGTCATGTTTTTGTTGAAACAGAGTTCATCAAGAAGGTTGCTTGATTCTTTTTTAATTAATAGACTTTATTATAGTTTCAGGTTTATAGAAAGGTTTAGAGGAATATACAAAGTTGTCACATATTTTCACCTTTCCCAAAATACCTCCCACGAACATAGTTTCCCCTATTATTAACATCTTTCATTAGTGCAGTATATTTCTTTCAACTGATTAGTCAATACTGATGCATCATTATTGATATATCAATAGTCAATAAGCCTAGCTGGGTGTTGTGGTGGGCGCCTGTAGTCCCAGATCCTCAGGAGGCTGAGGCAAGAGAATCGCCTAAGCCACAAGTTGAAGGTTGCTGTGAGCTGTGATGCTACAGCACTCTACCAAGGGTGATAAAGTGATACTCTGTCTCTAAAAAAAAAAAAAAGTCAATAAGCCAATGTAGCCACATTATCACATAGAATAATTTCACTGCCCTAAAAATCATCTGTGCTCCACCTGTTCAACCTTCCCCCCCTGTAGCTCCTGGACACCACCAATCCACTTTCTGTCTCTATGAATTTATCTATTCGGCATGTTTTATCCAAATGAAATCCTTTAATGTGACCAAATATGTCTGGCTCTGTATTTTTCCGCTTAGCATAATATTTTCAAGGATCACCCACATTTTAACATGGAGTGGTATGCTATTCTTTTTTGATGACTGGATACTATTCCATTTTATGTGTATAGTGACATTTGTTTATTCAGTCATCCATTTATGGATATTTGCGTTTTCTCCACTTGTTGACTGTTGTGAATAGTGCTGCCATGAGCATTCTTGCTTGTGTATTTTTTGAGTATCTGTTTTTAATTCTTTTGGATAAGCACGTAAGATTATAATCGCAGAGACATATAGCAATTCTACATCTTTTTTTTTTTTTGAAAAACCACCAAACTGATTTCCAGAGTGATCGCACCACTTTACATTCCCTCCAGCAATGAACAAGGGTTCCAAATTCTCCATCAGTTAAACATCTATTATCTTCCACTTAAAAAGTATTATAGTCACTCAAGTGGGCATGAACTGGTATCTCATGGTTCTGATTTGAATATCCCCAATTCCAATGGTGTGCCTTTTGGACATTCTTGCATCTTCTTTGGAGAAATTTCCTATACAGGATCTTTGCCCATTTTTTATTTTGACTGTTTGAATTGTGTTGTTCAGTTATAGAAATTCTTAATATACTCCAGATATTAAGCATTATCAGATATATGATTTGCCAATATAGTTGACCCTTGGTATGTACAGGGGATTGATTCCATGGCTCCCCTACTAAAATTCAAGGATGCTCAGTTCCTGAAGTTTGTCTTCTGGAATTCATTGATATAAAAAGTCATCCTTCCTACGGTGGCACCTATTGCTCAGTGAGTAGGGCACCGGCCTCAGATGCTGAGGGTGGAGGGTTCAAACCTGGCCCCTGCCAAACTGCATCAAAAATTAGCAGGGCATTGTGGCAGGCACTTGTAGTTCTAGCTACTCAGGAGGCTGAGGCAAGAGAATGGCCTAAGCCCAGGAGTTGGAGGTTGCTGTGAGCTGGGACTGCACAGCACTCTATTGAGGGCAACAAAGTGAAACTCTGTCTCTAAAAAAAAGTCAATGCTCCAAATCTGCCTAATCCACATCCCTGGAAGAGCATATTTTTAATCCATCCTGAACAATAGCCATGGATGTAGAACTCATGGACGTGGAGGGTGACTGGATTTTCTCTCATCTGTTGCATTTTGTGTTTCTTAATAATGTCCTTTGATGCACAAAAGTTTTAAATTTTGATTACATCAATTTTTTCTTTTGTTAGTATAGATTTGATGTCCTATCTAATATTCAATTGCAAAATCCTAAAGTTATAAATATTTATATTTATGTTTTCTTCTAGGAGTTTTATGAATCTTGACATTATATTTAGGTTTATGATTCCTTTTGTTTTAATTTGTTGTTGTGCAAATTAGGGTTCCAATTTCATTTTTTTTTCATGTGAAGGTCCACTTTTGCAACCATTATTTAGTAAAGAGGATGATTTTTGCTCATTGAATAGTCTTGGCACCCATATGCAAATCCATTGGCCATAGATGTGTGTGCCTATTTATAGAATCTCAATTCTATTTTATTGCCTTGTATTTATGTCTATTCTTATGCCAATATAGCACTATTTTTGTTACTGTAGCTTTGTAGTATTTTTGACATTTGGAAGTATGCATCCTCCAACTTCTTTTTCAATATTTAAAAAAGATTATGAATATTTTGGTGTGGACAGCCTTGAATCTGTACAATGCTTTGGGTAGTACTGCTACCTTGCCAATATTGATTCTCTGTGTTAGTCTATTTTGTGTTGCTATAAAGTTAATTCCAGATGCTGGGTGATTTATAAAGAAAGAGGTTTATTTGGTTACAGTTCTGCAAATGGTTAAAGAAGCATGGAGTTAGCATCTACTTCCGGTGGGGGGCAGCAGGGAGCTTACAATCAAGGTGGAAGGTAAAGGGGAGCATGAATGTCATATGGCAAGAGAAGGAGACGGGGGGTGGAGTCAGGCTCTTGTAAACCAGCTCAGAACTAACCAGGGAGGATTCACTCATTATCACAGAGAAGGCGTGAAGCCACTTCTAAAGGATCTTTTTCTATGAGCCAAACACCTTTCACAGGACAAGATTTGGAGGAGCCAAACATCCAAACCGTATCGGTTTCCCAGTCCATGAACTCAGAAATCCTTCCATTTATTTACGTTTCCTTTAATTTCTTTTAGCAATGCTAGGTAGATTTTGTTAGTGTCACTCATTTTTATATCCTCCTTTTTCACATCCATGAATAACTTGTGTTTCTCCTGGTTGTTTCCTACAGTTTCAAGCCAATTGGCTACGCTTTTCTGCCTCTCCTTCATTTGAGTCAAAGCCATTTATCTTCCTAGTTTTTCTTCCTGTTTCAATAAAGAATGTTTTGTATAGTGTCATATGAAAATATGTAACTTTTTAATTACATTTTTATTTTGTAACCCTCACAGAAAAAGTAACAGAAAAATAATCCATACTCCCAAGTGCAAAAACACTTGGAATATAGCAGTGTTTCAATAAATATTTTTAAAAAGATAAGTGAATAAATGATTAAATGTAGTGCCACTTTAGAACACAATGTTTTCGCGGTTCAATTCCTAGCAAGACTTCTAGAATGTACTTACTTACTTTGATAACTAATTATAGAATTCAGTGTATTTTCTCATAACTTTCTCTCATTTAAAAATACTTTCCTCATATTTGCATACATTATTCATTATTATAATTTTTTAAACACAGCATCATGTTTCTTTCAAGTCTCATTCATTCAGCTTCATTGACTTTAAGGTTTTAGTATTATATAGAAAGAGATACAGACTTGTTTGGTTAAAATAATCTGCCATATCATTCTGTTCTATCTATAGTTTTAAGGCACTACTTTCTTTCATACTTTCCTTTAATTCTTTCAGTGAATTTATAAATTCTAATCTCCTCTCAGGAGACATTCTCTCCCATCATTCTGCTGAGGCAAATAATGAAAATTGCATCTAAAGATATTTGTATCCAAGATTATTGGACACTTTGTCTTGGTTTTGAAAATTCTAATTTACAAGAGCATTACATATTTGCAGAACTGCTTCCTACCAGAAAATCATATTAACGTTCTATGTCAATTAGTTGATGTATACAGAAAAAACATAAACAAGAAAACCACTACAAAAAAGTCCTGGCCTGACTGAGATATTCTCCCATGAAGTAATAATGCCATGTGGTGAAGTAACGAAGTCTGAAATACTTTTTAAAATTCTGTCCCTTTGCATTTAATTTCAGATCTGGTTTTATATTGCAAGCAGAGATATTGTTTATTACAAACTATGAAATTTAATTTATCTTTGTATATATTAATCCACTTACCTATAATTTTTAGTGACAATAGAAATTTTTAAATTTATAAAGACTTTACATAAAGCTAAATTTAATATTATGTTCATATAATATTTTTCTATTTCATTTTTGGGAGAGATTTGCGTAAATAATTAGTGGGTCAAAGATTTAAAAACTTTTATGATTGTTAAATTAATTGCCTTTTCTATCTATGATACTCCCTCTTATAAAAAATAGGTACTACTGGATATCAAGGTTTTTGTGATAAATTCAGGTAATGTAATTCATGCTGCAATGTTACATGTATTTAAAAATGATAATTATTTAGTTTTAATGTTTTTATTTATCATTTCAATGTTACTTTGAGTATATCAATAACCTTTATTGTTCTCCTTGTTTGGATCAGAGTTTTTAAAAAATTTTTGAATGATGTTTTGTTTAATGAAAAAGTTAAATGACAAATTACTAAGAATTTTAAGCCCACTGCCATTAACTTTACAAAATTAATACCAACCATTCCTACATTTTACAGATATAGAAAATTACAAATTTAATGGGTCTATTCAAATTTATATATATCTTTCTTTAATAGTACATGATTCTTTTCCTTCTAGGACAATAATTATGCAGATATTAATTAATTCTCATTTAAATTTATAAATATTTTAGCATATGCCTTACATTTGTGAATGTTATCATTTTTATAAAGAAACTATATTAGGGTTAGAGTTAGGGGTTAGGTTTTTTAAGGCAGTATCAAAGTTTTCATTTTGTATTTGTCATAATATTGTTTCCTAAATGAGATTATAATTCTTCACATATGTCTTACATATGTTAGTTTTCACCAGAAGGTTTAAGTTTTTATATTTGATATAGGTTTTATTGGAAAAACTTCAAGCCAGTACCTTCTGTTTCTTACTATTAAGGAAAGCTAAACTGAGAGAAATTTTAGCAAAATTTTAGTGTCAGATAATGTGTATGTGTATACACATATATGTTAAAAATCTGTAGAATTTCATATTGATGTCAAGGTGAACTTTGGCAAGATTGAGTAGAACTGTGTGTGTGTGTGTGTGCGTGTCTGTGTTTATGTGTATTTTAATTAAGTCACTAGATGCCCATGGAGTAGTGGGGCAAATGTAAGGTTGGGTCATTAAATTACATCTGGCATAGCATCATGCACAGCGGTGCATTCACATCTGCTAACTCAATCATCTCTCTATTCCAAGAATCTTCAATAGCAATTTATCTTATTTTAATAAGTGATAGCAAAATCTAACTCAAATTGAAGTCATTATAATTTTCTCCAGAGATCCAGACATGAGTGGTGCAAATCCCAGTTTTCTAGACTTGACACTTTTAGGACTTTTCTACATATGTTGTTGAGTGTCATCATCTTTCAAATTATGTCATGATAATTTTTCTTTTACCTATTACATTGGCCATTGCAAAACTATCCCCTACTCTACAAACACATTTATAAATTATGATTTATGAATTCTACTTCCAGGAAGACTTTCCTAAAGTTATTTGTGACACTCTTCAATGCACAGCTTATACTAGTAAAAAATTGAAAATAATATAAATGTGTAACAATAATAGATCAAAAAGGGGACATGAAATAATACGTAAAGATTATAAATGATGACAAACATCTTTTATTTACCATGGTTAGTGTTCATGATATATTGACATACAGAGAAATTTACAGATAATATGTAGAAGTGAACCGTCTTTGTAATATATTACTCTTGTATATAATATGCATGTTTTGACAAAGACATAGAGATTTACACATTGTTATTGATTCTAGCTTATGGTAATTTCACTGATATATATTTCTTTAAAATTTATTGTTTTTCTATATATCTATAATAAACATACAAAGAGAATATATTAATATTTTAAAAAATACAGCTAACAAAGATATTTTTTCCAGACTGTCTATGAATACAACAGTATCTTTCTTATGCCATATAACAAAGTCATCATATGTGACAAATTCAAGAAACTAAAGGAAATATTAATAGTACATAATAGTCAAGGATAGAAAATAACATATAAAAACATTAAGAATTTTAGGCAAAGATGAGTTGACGGCATGATTGTAGGTTAGGTGGAGTACCAGAAGTACAATTTCCTTTCTAAGTAATGTCTTCTGATGCTTAACAGCTGTGGGACACCAGAAACTTATACAGAGAAATAAAGAAATGCATTGCTATGGAGTTTCTGGTAGGCATTCAACTTCTCGTTCAAACTCTTCTGCTTGCAATTAGCCACAGGGGCAGAAATTAGCTTAGACATAACTGCACTTGGAATGGGTTCGTTGACTAATAACTTTGTTACTGTTTCTCCCAAATGCAAGGACTTCTCTCCAATTTTATGTGTAATTACGTCATTATGAAGTTCATTATTTTCAGCCTCTGTTTGACAAGGGCAAATAATGTGGGGGTTAAACTATGAATGCACATAGGGTAAACTCTAAAAATGTACCCATCCCAGTTACCTACTGTTGCTATGTTACAACTTATTCAAACTTAGAGCCTTAAGCAACATCACTTATTGAATCTTAGAACTTTGTGGTTCAGCAGTTCACCAGGACATAGCTGTCCCTTTGTCCACTCCATATGGCACTGACAATAGTACATGGTGATATCTATCTTGTGAGTGAGCTTATCATGTTTCAGTTGCACATCTAGTACCTTGAAGGGATGACTGAAAAGTGGCACTCATCTGGAACTGTGGATCAAAGCACCAGCATGGTGGCTTCAAGGTAGTTGGAAATCTTACCTGCACACTCTCAGCATCAGAGGAAATGTTTCAGGACCAACATCAGAGCTACCTATACTTTTGACTTAGTTTTGAAAATCATCTAGTATTACTGTGCCTGTATTTTGTTGGTTGATGCAGTTACCAGCCCTCTCAGACTTAGCAGGACAGGAGAAATGTCAAAAAATTTGTAATCATGTCTTCAAACTGGCATAATAGCCTAAGAAAGAAAGACGAAGAAAACAATAGAGAAAACGGGTATTTATAGTCAAGCCCTAAATGAGGACGTAAATTCTACTGATCATAGATTGAATGCCAGAATTGAAAATAGCACAATCTATTTGTTATAAAAGCATGTATAAAATGTTTATTATGTAGAAAAGTAGAGGCAGAAACTACCAACTTGAAGGAGGCAAAATATCTTCTTGTTTAAAATGTCCAAGATGCTTCTCTAAGTTGTGAAATTTTTGTTAAGTGAGATAGATGCAGTTTATAAATTGGGCTCTATGGCAGGCAAAGAATTTCTGGAAGATCTATTATCCCATTTAGTTCTTGCAGTGTTTCAATGAAGGCACTATTGTGATCTCCACCTTTCTTTTTAGCTAACTGATGGGTGAAGAGGTTTAATAATATACAAAAGATCACACAACTTGTCAACAGAAAAAAAACCCGTACAGCCCCAGGTCATCAGTTTCCAAAATACATTGTTTTAGCTAACATTTGATGGCCTTTAATTGCTTTGTAGAATTTAGTAAAAATATGATTACTGAAGTTTCATACAATATTATTTTTATAATATGTATACCAAGACCTGTGTGGGACAAAAATTACTCTGAAACCTAATTCAATGACTAATGTTAGCTCAGAGTTATAGGAGAAATTCAAATGATTTTAACTATAAATTTATGTTATTATTTACCAAGAACTTTTGTAAAGTAGCTATCACGTTGGAAAAGTTAGGTCATAGAACTTTAATGGAAGTTAACTTGAGATAAGCCAGTGAAATACCCTAATTTTATAGTTTTGAAGCTATGAAAAATCATTAAAATAATACCTTTGGTGGAGTAATTTAGAGCATTGAATTTTTTAAAAGAAATTGTAATTTTTCCCAAATACTTTTAATTTCCTAACATTTTTGTAATGTTGGAAGTGGTTTTTAGTTTATTCCTAAAGAGAAACAAAAAAATTTATCAATACCTACTAAACATGTTCATGATGAAGGCAGATATTTTCCAAGAACTTAGATGATATATTGATCCATCTTCCCTAATAAAACCTGCAAACATTCTTGTTGAAAAATTTTAAGTAAATAAGATATTCTTTATGAAGCATGCACTATTATAGGAGGCACATTTAGAAGTAATTTGAATGAAGCATGACAACTAGGCGATTTTGTTGAAGAAAAGACAATGAAAGTTGGTGTGAAAAGGGAAAATTTTATTATATCATCAGAAAATCTTGAAAAAAAATCGTTTAAGCAAGACAGAGAGATTTTCATAATAAACACCACCACATGACAATACTTTGTTTTTATAAATCAGTAGAAGCACAAATCCATTGGGAAATAAAAACTGACCTGGAAACTTCTTTAGAGTTTCCATTTTGCAATATTGTTTTTTTAAATAATTCACAAATCTATACTGTATATCAAAAACTATTTATACATGTACATCTATTTACATAATATCCTCATGATATACAAATATCACCTCTAAATTTCTCAACATGCCATCCTAGGCTGCTGCTGCACTAGCACTTAGTCTTTTCTCCCAGTGTGGGGATCCTACCCTAAATCATATGGGACCACAACATTTTCACTCCATTAAATTCAATGGACATTCTGAAATCTTGGCTCCATCTGAGCCATCAGTCTTGTGGGACTTTAAATCTGTTTATCAGCTGGAGTCTTGCTTCTCTTTTAAGGCTCATCTCAAAAATCTCTTCCTCACGATTGCCTTCCCTTTTCCAAGGGAAGAATTACTTCTTTACTAGAATTACTTACTTCTTTCTTCCTATATTTACATTATCAATTAATGGATCCTTTAGCAGAGCTTTGGACTCATTGACAGTAGGGGCAGAGTCAGCTATTTCTTATACACAATAGGGTACTTAACGCTACACTATGTATCACTCATCATAGATTATCTCTCTCTTTTTTTTAAAGGCAAGCACAAAAAAGTTTATTGAGGAAGAGAAAGGTAAGTTTATAGAGTAAGAGCAAGCTATGTTCACCATGGACAGTGAACAGGCATCCATTCTCAGGGCAAATAGGCAAAGAGGCAACGAAGTAAGAGTTATGGCCCATGGTTAATTTCTATATAGCCTGAGTCAGGCCTACATTGAGGTTCAGGGTCACCATGGAATCAGAGTCTTACTGCTCAGGCAGACCTCCCACCAGTCTCTCTGAGAACCCATGGGAGAGGTAGGCCACATGATGATGATTCTTAAGACTCTTCTAGGTCACCTTAAGTCTATATCCTTTTGCAGTTGGCCTGCTAAGTTCTGACTGGTAAATTGGTAGGGTGGTCCCTCTTCCAGGTGTGAGCAGGACCGAATTAAGGTGGGAAATACCAAAGTGGAAGCCTGGGGGCCTGCCCTTGCTCCTCATTCTCATTCCCAGGAGAGCAGTTCCTAACTAACTACCCGACATTTTCCCACTCTTTTTCTAGAGACCCAATTTGGGTAGGGACATAAACTAATCTGGCTCCTTCCTGCTGAAAAGGGTCAAAGATCTTTGTTGGGGTGGGGGTTCTTGCGAGCTCTCCAGGGGACTTTGTTATATGTTCTCAGTAGATCCTAATAGTTGGAGGTGTGAGGGTGAGGTGGGCACTGGGACTGGAAGAGAACATAGGACCTGATGCTTTCTATACAGGAAGAAATAAATTTAGTTACAAAAAGTGATGAGGATTGACCCCAATATAAAAACTTGCAGGATGTAAAGTAACAGGGTGATCAAGAGAGTTTACCATAGACACCGCCAAGGCCTAGAGGTCTCACTTCATGTTTGGAGACTCTATACTGGCATTGATGGTGTCTGAACCAGTCCTGTTAAATAGAAGCAGCACTGTGCCTTTAAGAACAAGCAGGTGGCCCTTTCTGCTGCAGTTAGAAAACTAAGGTCCTGTCTGTTTTGGAAGGGGATCCCCCACAAGTGAATCTAACTGTCCCTATAAGTGGGCAAATGTATGGCTAATTTTCTTCAGGGCTTTTGTTGCCTCTGCAGCTGCTGTTCCAATAAAGGTAAAGGAGGAATTACGGGAAGAGCTTGTTAGTGTAGGTGGCACCAGCTGCCCATAGGCAAAGGTGGTGGGGTGGCTGAGTCCTAGGCAATGTGGATGTCTGCTTATACGATGCCCAGAGAGCAGCAGCCTTTCCAGTGAAGGCATAGCACCATAGTGCTACACACCCACTACATCTCCAGCTGCAGAGGAAGTTGGGCGGCAAACTCAATTTTGCCTGGCAGGACAAGGGCTGATTCACTAGTGAGAAGAAGTCCTCAGAATGCTGTCACATGCCCTTCAGCTTCTTGGACTCTTAAAGTGGGCCCAAAAAGGGATTCATCAAGGGGTAAGCAAATGAAGAACCACTTACCTGATGAAGCCTCAGCAGAATTCCTTTTGACCAGCATCCAATCCTCCAAGGGAGTATAGGAGTATGATGTCCTCCAGAAGTCCATGGGAAACTTCAATGACCTTTTCAGTCCTGCAAGGGAAAGCTTCAATCTAAAAAGTAAAAGTATTGACAGATATTAATAAGTATTTAAATCCTTTATAGGAAGCCATTTGAATGAAATTTATCTGCCAGTCCTTCCTGTGGTAGTTCCATATTTGTTGGGCTGGAGAGGTGACTTTTACCCTCAAAACACATTGGGGATTTTTGGTAAGGCAGATAGCACAAAGTGAGGTGACCTGTTTATTAGGGTAAAGGAGAAACAGAATATTCTAGGAGATGCCTAAGTGGCTTTGGGCTGAAGTACATAGCATTATGAGTGGCTTTTATCACATTTGTTACTTCTTTAGCTGATAATAGATTCTCACTACAAGTAAGAAAAACAGAGTAAGAGAAAAAGTGTAGACACAAAATGAAGAATAAACATAATGTCTAAAATCAGAATCTGAGTTGAGACCAAAACTAGTATCAAACATAGTTCATATTAATGCACGTGACTGGACATCTTTGAGTTGCCAGAATGTAAATACCAGGACAGGTACACATCTGTCCTCCATTGATTTTCCCAAGAGCTTGTTAGATAATACATGGTCCTGATTTATTTATTTAGAAGCAAGCTTTGCCTATTAATAATATTACTGCTTTTTACTTAACCTAACTCTGCATCCGTGGCATTAAAACCACTTGGTAGATACTCATTGATGAAGAGATGAATGAAAACAGAGCAAGGTGCTTTCAGAATTTTAAGCAGCTATTGCAGTCAAGAATTGAATCATAACTTCTACTAGATTCAGAATTTGAAGTTGAGGTTGCAAAACAGAAAGATGCAGTTAGTTATGCATTCAAAGAAGGAAGACGTTTGAGAATCTATTAACTTCACCACTTCAGACTGGTGGCTGGTTCTTGTATTGCTTTCTGTAATGGGAGGTCCTGATTTAAGATGAATTAAGTAACAGTAATTGGAGAAAGGCAAAAATTTCATACCTGGCTTTCTGGTCTCAAGGCAGAAGCTCAATGCGGGTTTAAACTGATCCTATGATTGACCTCTAATCAGTAGCAATCAAAGGCCATCGTGATTAGGACAAAGGAAGATTATATAAGTAGAGGAGGAATCTAGAATTCATCTCTGCACTCTTGCAACCCAAGTTCATCCATCTGAGATCTTAGTAAAGTGTTGCTCAGAAGAAAGAACATGGAAACAAAGACATATACTAACTGATTGCATATTTCCATTGTTTAATGATTTTATTTTTAAATTGTTTAAATGTTATAAGTAATCACAGATGATATAGATCAGAAGGTTATTAATCTATAACTAATTTGGATTCCAAAGCTAATTTATTTTCTTTACCCTAGGTCATTTATTCAAATGCAGAACAGACAATTAGGCCGAGGGAGAGACCTAATGTTTTTACTTTATTCATGTAACATTTCTAATTTATCACTTAACTGTCAGTTCAAAAAGGCTTACAAAAGAAGCTTAAATACACCTTATCTTCTGAAATTTGGCTTTTGATTTTCTAGAGCAAGATCAAAGAAAACAAGTGGTAGGATTTGTATGCGTGGGTGTTGGTGCACACACGTGTGTATGCCTTATTTGTGTGTATATTTATAAGTAGTTGTCCAGGACTCTCCAGCCATACCTATGCATTTTAATAGCTTGTTTTCAAAACAAACCAGATAACAGTTTTACCAGTGAGAAAGATTACCTATTGTGGGGCATTAGTAACCATTTTTTCAAGGGCTAGGGTTCATTAATGAACCAGGTACATCTGTCCAGAAAATGAATTGGGAGCAACGTTGAATGCTAAGTATCAATGTGCTCCCATTTGCAATTTTATTGATCTCTGGCAGCAGGTTATTATCATATTAGGTGACTACTGGGACAAGGTGTCACACAGAAAATATAAACAACGCTCACCACATGGCCCAAAGGGTAAATCATCAAAGCTTCTACACAGAAAGGAAAAAAATGTAGCCTGAAACTCTTTAGTGAAGAAGGACAAAGTTTTGATGGTGGATTTTCTCAACCTCTGCACTTGACATTGAGTTGGATGTTTCTTTGTTGCAGGGCTTTTCTCTGTAGGGCATGATGCTTGGCAGCCCCTTGGTGGATACACATGAGACACCAGCAGAGTTCTTTCCCACTTGTGACAAGCACATACCACCGTAGATTGCCACATAGCTCTATGGACCCAAATCACCCCAAATCTTTCCTAATAACTATTAAGGACTTTAAAGAGAAGAAGAAATAAAAAGTAGTGAATTCATGGGACCCATAAACAAAAGGTTACTTCCTCACATAAATGAATGAAACTTTTAGTGTACATGTAAAATATGAGAGGTAAAAGACAAGATATAGAAGCTCAGGCAGCCATAAAGTTAACATTAGTAGTTCATACATTTATTGAACAGTAACTATATGTCAAACACAATGCAAAGATTTGGAGAACTTAGTCTGTTGGGAGACACGATAAGCAATGGGACAAATTTCAAGCAATGTATACAAAAGGAATTGTATTATACTGAGGTGGTGAATCAGTTTGAATAGAAGGATCTTTCTGATTATTCTTTTTTATATGAAATTCCTTAAAATATTTCCTCCTCAGACATGGCAAACTTTTCCTAGGAAAACCCATTAATGCCCTATTCTCTTCACTCTACAACCATCTTTTAAGAATTACATTTTTGATGTCACGTAGTTTTAAAATAAAATTAATTGTGTTTCTTGGCATTAGCATCAGCAGCCCCCATGGGGTGGCAGCTTGAGCCTCTTGGAACTCTTTCTCCCTGAGAACAGAAGCAGAGAACCAGCTAAATTTTTCTAAACAGAATCCTATTTGCATATGGCCAGCAGGTTGGAGCCTGATAACAGCCAGCAAACACTTCACAAGAGCATTCTCAGCCAAATGGGGAAGCTTCTGTCATATGCCATTGTAAAGTGAACAATCAAGATTAGTCTTGGGGGTGGGTCCTTTCCCATCGCCCACCAGGCCTGTTTTCTACACCAGCTAAAAAGGGATAGAGAGAGGAGCAAAAGCCATATGGACCCAAAGAGAGTAATTTCCAGGTTTCCAGGACAGATTGCAGATTTTCCAGATATTTCTCAAAAATAGAAGAGCTAGCTTGCCTTTATCTACTATATTTTTACCAAGCCCCTCTCTTTTAATAACCCTGAGAGATTGGTTTACAGGAAATGGCTGGGCAACATTCTGAGTCCCCCCTCCCCAGTGATGCCAGACTATCTCAACAAAATTATTTGGCAAGGATTGGGCATGATTTTATGGAGAGGGGGTAAGCCCTGAGAGAAGAAGGCTAAACCTGGGCTGAAAGAGCAGTCACTCCCCTTTAAAAAAAATGCACACTAACATATTTATTTATAATTGTTATTTTTAAAAATAAAACCTTTTATATGATTGCTTCAGAATTGTAATCATTGTTGAGAAAACTATAGACCAAAGTGGAGAAAAATGTTGATTTCCGAAACGTACAATAGAGGTAAATGTTTTTTTCAAATCATATTTTAAATGATATGCCTCCCTGTGCTTTTGATAAAGTAAATGTTATTTCAGTGGACAAAAAATGGCTTAAAGATAATTTACTCTTTTGACATTTACGTGTTTGTTTTCTTCCCCAATTTAACTTTACAGAAGTCATAAAATTGAATTAGTTAGAAAACCACTCCTGTGTTTAAAAATGTTTTTGTGTAATTAATGTATATTTTACTGGTAGGAAACCACCCTTAAGTAATGATATTTGTGGAAGAATACTGGCATTTTTATTTAAAAGATATCTCATCAACAAGGTATAATCAGACAATGATAATTTTGGTAATGGAATACATTTCATAAAATTGTGATTATACTTCTTTGAAGTACACTAGAGAGGTAGAGTTAAAGCTTCCTCACAAGATCACTTGAAGGAGACCGGGAATGATAAGAGCTTTTCAAGTGAAGTCTGCCTTTTATTATTAAAAGTGCATGGAATAAGTATTGTTATTCACTGTGCTAATGGCATCATCCAATGCTTTAATGCCTCACATTTTTAAATACTATTATCTTAATCTTCTTAAGAAGTTTTTGGAATAATTATGGCATCTGATCTTAAGAACAAAGCGGTAGGCAGGGCCCATTGTGAAAATACTTTAATGCACATGAGAAAAATTAATAACTGAGTGACAATGATCTTGCAGTATGTTGGGGTCTGAGCCACAAGATCCACTAGTATTATGGTGAAACAATGTAGCAGTGATTGACTGGCTGGGAAATGATTGTTTCATAAATTTGTTTTTACTCATTTTTTAATTTTTTATTTTACTCATTTTTTTTACTTTTACACATTTTTTTATGTGAATACACATAGCCTTATATTTTACTCATTTTTTTTACTCATATTTTTAAGGTTATGTGTATTCATAACCTTAAAAAAATAGATGTTATATGTGATAAATATAATACATTACAGACCAAAAGAAAGAAAGTATGGATCAAAAATGACTTTCAGAGTAAAATTGCTCTTCATATTTAGATTCTCTAATCAAGTTATCCAATCGAATCTAATTAACCCTTCAGAAGTATTTATTAATTGTCTACAATATAACATATTCAATGCTAAAATGTTTAAATATGCTAATCAAACAACATGGTTTTGAAGAAGGTAGGCAGTCTCTCTATGCGACTGATATTACTGAAAGTTTAGTTTGGTCTTTTTTATTTTATAGATGGGCAGAGAAACAGTCTGAGGGTCACTTTGGTTGTTGGCTCTTGAGGCACAAATGAAAGGAGACAGAACAGATAAAGCTAGAGCTCATTTGCTCTACAAATACTGTGGGGAGGACCTAATGAAGAGAAGTGTGAATGGGGAAGGGAAGGATTTAAAAAGAATTGTGAGTAATAGAGGGGCGTCACAGTGGGAAGTAGATAGAAGTTAGGTGGACAATCTGCCCCCTTTTCATGTTGTGTTAAATGCTTACCATGTAGTAGGCACAGCTATCAGCTTATTATACCTAAGTTAAACAACATTATCTGCTAATGGTAAATTCCCCCTGATGGTTTTGTTTGATTATCTATTTAGATTTAGGCTTTTATATTTTCAGTTTCCATAGATTTTGGCTAACAAGCTCTGTGTAAGACATATCGAGAGGTTTTTTTTTTTTAATCAATAATCAAACAAAATATAATGTTCAAATTTCTCCTGATTGATGGACTTTGGAAACTGGAGCTAATCCATATATCAAGAAATACTTGAATTATATTTTCTTTTCAAGGACTTTCAAAATGATTTACATACACTGATAATTTTAGTGGATTTCAGTATTTAAGTATCAACATTATCTCAGAGTAATTAGTTCATCAAGTAGCCACAAAAAGTTGTCCTGTGTACTATTAGACTTAAGAACACTCTAAACCTGATAGTTTCTCTCAAATATTTTAAGGCTAATATTGTACACTGTTAAAATATTTTCCATTCAATTATATATTAGTTTAAATAGGTAAAAAATAATAAGATGATGTGAACAAAGATCTTCTATTGGTGTAAAGTACACTTCAGACCTTTATGTCTTGAACCTGTCACATTGCCTTCTACGAATATTGTTCCTTCTAGAATTGGACCAGTGCACAGAATAGTGGCCATGTGACCTCTGACAAGTTTACAAATTTGCCACCATGCATTTACATTGGCAACACTGTACAAACATCTCAGTAAGTTTTCATAATTCTTATATATCAGTGTCCTACAGTTGTGTTCATATTGACATGTGGTGGTGTCTTTTTAAATGGAGTTCATTATTGTTGTTCCCTGGTTTTTGTGCCATCACAAGAATGTCGGAGCTTGAAGTAGAGCAAGGAACATTCATAAATTTCTTGTTAAACTTAGCACATGTGGAAGTGAGATCGAGGATGTATTATTTAGGGGAAAAGCAGTGTACAAAAGGATTAAATGCTTTTCTGAGGGGAGAAAAAGCATCACAAATAAAGTTTAGGGTGGCCACAAAAACATTGCAAAAATTCATCAAATTGTGTGTCAAAATCATCAGTTGACTGCAATAAGCATAGCAGATCAAGAAACCATTGATAGAGAAACAGTTAGGAAAATCTTAACAAATATCTTGTCCAACAACTCATGGCTCTTGCATCACGACAATGCACTAGCTCTCACAGCAAAGCTTGTAAAGGAGTTTTTAGTCAGAAAACACCCTCTCTACTCACCTGACCTGTATTAGAACAGCCTCTCTACTCACCTGATCTGGCTGGCAATGACTTTTTCCTTACCTGAATATCAAGGAAATAGTGAAAGCAAGACATTTTGATGATATTCAGGACATCAAGGGTAATATAACAACAGCTTTGATAGCCATTACAGAAAGAGTTCCAAAATAGTTTTGAAGTATGGACTAGGTGCTGACATTGGTGCATGGTTTCCCCTAGAGAGTACTTCAAAGATAACTGTAGTGATAGTCAGCAAGGAGGCATATGGCACTTTGTCTAGGATGAGTTTGCAAACTTAATTGCCAGACCTTGTATAACACAGGCAAATGCATAATGCTAATATGAGTCAAGTCTTAAATATCAATACCGTGCCTAATGGATAACAAAAGTCACACCCACATATGGAGAAACAGGTTTAGTATCAAATAGAAGCTATGCTAAGAACTCCATGTACATCAACTATTAAATTCTATTTACATCTAACAATCAGCAAAATATCTGTTTTTTTGTTTTGTTTTGTTTTGTTTTGAGACAGAGCTTCAAGCTGTCACCCTGGATAGAGTGCTATGGCATCACAGCTCACAGCAACCTCCAATTCCTGGGTTCAAGCAAGTCTCCTGCCTCTGCCCCCCAAGTAGTTGGGACTACAGGTGCCCGCCACAACACCTGGCATTTTTTGGTTGCAGCCATCGTTGTTTGGCGGGCCCAGGCTGGATTTGAACCCGCCAGTTCAGGTGTATGTGGCTGGCATCCTAGCCTGTTGAGCCACAGGCGCTGAGCCAAAATATCTGTTTTATGATAAACATTCATATATACATATGATATATATATATTCATTGAAAAAAACAATGCCTTTATTGGGACAAGGAAAGAGATTTGGAAGCTTAAGAAACTTATCTAAGGTATTCAAATCCATTTTGTTCCAATTCCAAATTCAGGTCATGTATCCACTGAGAATTTAGTTGGCAGGGTTTTTACCTCAAATCCTAAAGCAGTCGTTGGGTTGCTGAAATTGTCTGTCTTTCTAGATCTGAGCATGACTGATTTAATAGACAGATGATTCTCAGTCATGACTATCCAGATTTACCTATGTAGGCTAGTCTGCGGAAAGCTGCCATTTGGGGAAAAAAGGTGCAGTTGGTAAGTATTTGGAAATTGTATCTAAATAACATGACTCACTTCTCACTTTTAAAATATTCGTTATGCCAATGCTCTCCAAAAGACTATTAATTTTTGCAGGCATTTTATTGGTACACAGTTCTAAAAAAATATGTATAAGTGAACTAATTAAATTATTATTTGGTCTGACACAAAAATAAATGGAGGTCTAAGTTTCAGCCCTAAAGATTTACATATCTCATAAAACTTAGTAAATTTAGTGTATAATTTTCCAAATAAACTTATTAAGAATTGTGCTTGTAGGCCCCCAAAGACCAGTCTCAGGATCAATGATTTGCTAGAAGGACTCAAAGTATAAAAATTGTTATACTTTCAACTACAGTGTATTATAGAAAATAAAGATATAAAATCGAATTAAAGCAGACTTAAAAGGCACACAGGACAGAATCTAGGCATAAGCTTTAGTGGTGTCCTGTCCTGGTGACATATAGACGGATAGTAGTTAATTCTCCCAGCTATAACATGTGAATATACACATAAAGTATCACCAATTAGAGAAAATCTGAACTCCAGTACTGTGTGTTTGATGGAACTGGATACATAGGCATGAATAATCACACTAGGGGCTAAAAAATCAAACTAATACCATCTAGTCCAAGGTCCCTACCATACATGACATTATTAGTATAAGCAATGTGGCATAGCCCAAGTCCCCAAGTGACAGAGACATTTATCAGATGGGTGTTATCCCTAGGAGCTCTATAAAAAATAGAAAAAGACAGCAGTCACACATAGTGGTGTGCACCTGTAGTCCCAGTTACTTGGGAGACTGAGGCAGGAGGATCTCTTGAGTCCAGGAGTTTGAGATTGCTGTGAACTAGCTATGACAACAATGCTGCAGAAAACCCCATCTTAGAAAAAAAGGAAAAGGAGTTTGGGGAAAGATGATGACTTGGAGGTATCAGCAAAATGTACAGGTGAAAATGGATAATAGGAAAATTAAAAGACAATTCTAGACTCTAGAATTCATGAGTAAAACCACAGATTTTTAAACAATCTGTGCAGAAACAATTGTCTTAAAAATCTAAAACAGAAAAGTGCTTTGTATTATTCCTATTTTTTTTAGTATATTTCTTATACTACTTTATATTTTTTTTTATTGAATCATAGCTGTGTACATTAGTTCAATCATGGGGTACAGTGTGCAGGCTTCACATGCAATCTGAGATATTTTTATCAACCTGATTGACATAACATTCATGAGATTTTCTCGTTTACTATGTGAAAACA